>JABCKH010000539.1:0-12638 GCA_018851285.1 Lyophyllum semitale | reverse complement strand
CTTGAGCTTAAGTAGCTAACTAGCAACTTCACACCACAGGTAAGGCTAGGACCTATCAGGTTCCCCTGCCAAGGGCATGCCTGCTCTATAGTCCTCCCCTCAGGAGGATAGCAGAGGGATCTCTTCCTGACCTCTGCCCCCTTCTTCTAGTCACACCAGAACCACTTGGTTTTCAGTCACCCACCCACCCACATACCACTTTTAATCTACGTGTATTCTACGTACAGATCAAGGGCCGCTACGATTTCAGACCGCGGCCGATTCCTATGCCAGCACTGGCCTAATCCGAGCGCCAGCCGGTATCTACGTATCGTTGCATCGAGCAAGGAATCTCTTCAGGCAGTAGAGTTCCTCCATAGTTAGCCCTACCTCGATACAAAATATATGTTTTTGGGCGCTTGGCTGACTAAACAGTCGCCGGCGCCCGAACCCTATTCATCTTCGTCCACACGACAGCTCTCAAGTCCCCCGAATTTCATTGAACTCGATCAACAGCGTCGTTTGAGCCCGGTTTTGTTTATTTGGATAGAAAATGGTTATGTTTGTTCTGATTAGATAAGATAAATTTCTAATTATAAAACATGTCCTGGGCAGTCTGATTTGTGAAATCGACGCTGTTCGAGCGGCTGGTTTTAGGAGCCTGGACCATCGACGGCATTTCGATGAAGAAAAGTTCAGTTTGTCAATATTTGTGGCAACTCCGATTTTGTCGGCAATTTCAAACCTCCCTGATCAGGCAACTGCGCTGATTTGGCCTCCTTGTCCTCCTTCGACCAATAAATTGTCCTGCGCCTTCTGACTCTGAGGGCGAACTTTGGCGCCGCAAGTTGGCATGCAGTGCGTTGTTGACACTGTACTTCGCCATCCTCACTAATTATTTGCTAATTATAGGACACGGCATGATTAGGCCTCCTTCTATCGTACACATCTAGTGTCATTCGCGCATCAGTTCGCGTGATTGGATCATTGAGGCTTTTTCTCTCGCTTTGCGACAGTTCTTTCTGCCTTATCCCGCGAATGCATATTCCTTTGGAAATCCTTCCTGGACACTCCTAGGATGATACAATCGCTTGATCCTTGAAGGGCCCATGACCAGCTGAAGAAGGTATGTATGTGCATTCTATCACGCCGTTTAAACGCATTAGCTCTGAAGTACGGTGCTTCTCAAGTGCTTCTTCGTTTCTGAGTTGATCGCGATATCGCAAGAAGACGCCTAATGTGGATCGGACCGTCTTCATTTTAGCTGCACCGTCTCTCCGCGTGATGTAATCCAATTGCGACGTGCATATTTCTTCTCGCGGCGGCATCTAATATCCTGTCCCTTGGTGCCAGCACCTGCTACCATTGCTGAAGGGAATCAAGAGAGTCTTCTGGATGGCGGAATGCGACCCTGATAGATAACGTGGTTTGTTCTGCACTGCCTCTTTAGCACATGGACGCTGTGATCATAGGCTCTCACACGGCGACGGGGGTACGGCCCCGCTGGTACTAGGGTATAAAGGTGAGTCCCATACCATTACCCCTCTCGCCCTCCTTCAGAACGAGCTCTCATCCCTACTTTCTGAAGATGCGTTTCTTCACCGCTGTCCTTGCTGCCATCGCGCTCGCTGCCCCCATCTTCGCCAGCCCCGCACTGATTCACACAGTCGAGAAGTTCGAGGGCAAGACATCCGGGAAGTATATCGTCAAGCTGAAGGCGGGCGTCTCCAAGGCCAAGGTCTTTGGCCAGCTCAGGAATGCGAACGTCACCCACGATTGGAACCTCATTCACGGCTTCGCTGGTCAGTTGTTCATTGTTATTGTAAACGCGGCTTATGTCGTACGCCGATTTTAGGTGAGCTGGATGCCACCGCTGTTAACACCCTTCGTGCGTCTCCCGATGTCGAGTACATCTCCGAGGACGGCATCCTCCACATCTTCGACACCCAGTACGTGTACAACACATTAGTTTCCATTCAAGCTGACCTACTTTGTAGGACAAATGCTCCCTGGGGCCTTGGTCGCATCAGCCAGCCCGCCACGCTCACTAATCAGGACGCAACGTAAATCGCCATCCGAATGATGCTTTCTAACTAATTCCATCCACGCATCATTAGCGCGCTGACCTTCACGTACACTTATGACGCTACTGCCGGAGCCGGTGTCGATATCTACGTCGTAGGCAAGTCCTCATCTCTTCCTTCATCACTTGATATTTTGTTTATACTTTTCTACAGATACTGGTAAGCTTTCGTACCCAATATATTGCGGTGGTCCGCTAACCCCACATATCGTGCAGGTGTCTTCATCGCCCACGTAAGGTCTTGTCCGTGTGACCCGAGATACCCGTCTGATGTTCCCTACAAGTCTGAATTCGGTGGCCGTGCCAGCTGGGGCGCCACATTTGGTGGCTATGCGTAAGGATGTTCCAAAAACCTCGTTTAAATCCGTCTCATAATTCGCCATAGCGACGCTGATGGAAATGGCCACGGCACCCACGTCTCGTGAGTCCCACTCAAAATAAACCTAGATCAACTATGTGACGTAACCTATCCAGCGGCACCGCCGCCGGAAGCACATATGGTGTTTCCAAGGCTGCCAGCATCATCGCCGTCAAAGTCCTCAGCGATGCCGGGTGAGTTATTTCCATCCTTCCTCCTCTAAACTTCGAAATGACTCAAAGTCCTGACCACTTTGTAGATTTGGCACCGTTGCTGACATGTCAGTTCTACTGCGGTTACCCATACATATTCGGGGATTTACTCATTTGCCCGCGACGCCAGTGTTTCTGGCCTGAACTGGGTAGCCACCACTGTCGCCGCCTCTGGCCGCCCCTCGATCGCAACCCTCTCCCTCGGTGGCCCTGCCTCGACCCCGGTCGATGACGCTGTTACCTCGGTCAGTACAAGAACCCCTTATCTACTCCTTCAAGCCCCTCACTCAAGTTCTCGGCGCTCCTATGAAGCTCGTTACCGCCGGAATTCACGTAACCGTACGTATCCCCCATCGCCCGTACAAACGAACCCGAGACTAAAGCCTTTCTTTTGGCAGGTCGCCGCAGGAAACGGCAACACCGATGCCGGCAACACCTCGCCCGCCCGCGCCCCTGCCGTCGTCACTGTCGGTGCTAGCACTATCGCTGATGCTCGTGCTTCCTTCTCCAACTACGGTGCTGTCGTCGACATCTTCGCACCTGGCCTGAACGTCATCAGCTCCTGGATCGGCAACACCACCGTCAGTTCCTCATTCTTCCTCGCATTGATTCGTCCTTATATATATATATCTTCACAGGCTACGAACAGCATCTCGGGCACTTCAATGGTTCGTCTCACATCGCGCCTGTAATTAATAATTCGAATTCTCGTCTCATCTCGATTCTCGAATGTTTACAGGCCACCCCCCACGTCGCTGGCCTCATCGCCTATCTTATCGGAAAGAACGGCAACGACACCCCTGGCGTGCTCGCTAACACCCTTCAGAACCTGGCCGTCCAGGGCATCCTCACTGGTATCCGTGCGTATTTCTCAGTATTCATGGGCCTGGAGTGCTCTGCTTAGATGGACGCTTTTTATGCAGCATCTGGTACCATCAACGCTCTAATACAGAATGCTTAAGGATCGGCATTTTGGGAAGTATGGGTACGCTTGGAACTAATGATGCTGAGAGCCTCTCGTTCAACTATATCAATGTCTTCTGTACACACATATTCGATAACTAGGATCTACAAGCGCTGTTAGAGTAACGACAATTCATGAATTATTCTGAAGACGAGGGTACAAAAGTCTTCATTTCGCAATCTCCTCTATCTATTCAACACTTCGTCCTGGATTCCGCGCACATGACATGACGGGACTCCCGACATTGGATGATACAACACTTCAACACTGCTATGTCTGTGCTCCAACATGGCTAGGGCGGGAGTGAAGTTCGAGGCAGAGGGCAGTCTCATCTAATCGGACATATGTTCTTCCGCTAGCGGTTGCGATATCGAGGACACTGGCGAGAATTAAAGGGTGAATCGACGGGAAAAGGTACGTAAGTGTCGAAATTGATGAAAGAATCGCGTGCCGCAGGTCTGGCATAGAAAGCCGATGCTGAGAACCGCGAACGCCGCAACGACGGAGCCTGGCTCAGCGGTGTTCCTGCCGCTCTTGAGGTACGAGGTGCTTCATGATCGGTATGTAAGTAGAAGGGACGTCGGAATAAAGTATAGCGCGCACACGGATCGGTATAGCGATAACTACGGCATCGTTGATAAATACAAACAGACATGGAACACCACGACTAGGCCAAAGCGAACAAACCAACCGGGAACGGGAACCACGGAAAAACAGCTACTCAAGGCGCCGGCGGTATAGTTGACGAGCGACGGGTCGGTGGTAGCAATATCGGGACCAACGACAAGTATCTCGTCCTTGCGATTGGGACTTTCTTTCTCCTCCTCGACGGGCGACTTCGAATTTGACTCCATAGTGATGAGGATGGCTGGGCTAGTGCCTACACGTATCGAAAACGTGTACTTGCGTTCGACGTCGCATGGTTCAGGAACGGAAATATCGTACCAGCAGGGATGCAGCGTCGGGGAGAGGGCCGCGCGAGACTCCATTGCAGTTGAACAGCGTGTGGAGAGGTCATCCGATTCCATCGGAGGGTCGACATCGGTGATACTGGTGTTGTGCGAAGCGGTTGAGCCATCTTGGGGTGTAAGCTCGAGGGCTGGTAATTCTCGAGCTTCTGGAATATCCAAACGGGACGTTGAAAGGGACGGGTCTTTCCTATCTTCGTCGACTTCATCTTCAGACGAAGTGACTTCCAGACCGCTCTTCAATGAGCAAGACACGACTTCGGCGGGTTTGTCGTTGTAGGTCGGGAAATAAGGAAGCTCATCACCAGTCCCCGCCTCCGAATCTAAGCCAACCAGGCCTAGCATCGGAAAAACGATCTCAATCTTGAAACAGTCGCCATGCAACGAAATCTCCGCATGAAAGCCACGCTCTTCCAAAAGCGACACCAAGACTCCTCGCATCAGATCCCAATGCCGCCCAGTGCCACTGTGCGATGGGAGGCTCGGGGTGTACATGACATAGCGCCGTGGCTCGCCTGGGCTCGTCTCAAGCCACGACGGCCGAGCGTCTTCATCTTTCACCGCGCGGGCGAGCTGGGACAGCCTACCATCGAGTTGTAAGCAAGACAGAGTGAGATGTGTGAGGGTGGGGTGACGTACTCTCGTGTGAGGAGTGCCTCTATTCGGTGCCGAGCACGCTCGAGCCACTCCTCAGCCTCGTGGACCTGGAGGGTGATTTTGTCGAGGTAATGGTTGAAGCGTGCGGCCGTGGCGGGTGACTCAGACGCAGAGATGGAGGGTTGGTCCATCGTTGGATTGGCTGGGGAATAGTTTGTATTGCGGGATTTCGATGGTGGGTACAGTGAGCAGCCAATCTAGGAGGGAGTTGGTATTATGTGGAACGGAGAAAAGATTGTTGATGTATAAAGGGGAAGTGCCACAGGAGTTTCTTTGAGGGCACGCCACAGAAACGCTTCGGTGTTTGTGGAGCGAAACAAAGGGAGGATTCCGTAAGTAACCTGCATTCAAGACGAGTGGCGGGCGCGGTATCTTTCATTATGAAGCGCTAGTTAACTAGGAAGACATTGCCTCATTATCACGGCGTTACTCTCGAGGTGAAGAAATCAAAATTAATTAATCCTTAAACAGTAAATTATAAGTACATGAACGAGTAGAACGAAATAGGCGCTCACTTGACGTGACAAAAACAACACCCGCCATATACAAGCCTCCTCCCGCACATCCCTGATCCCACCTTCAATCCTTTCGGGCCAATGACATATCCTGCTTTCTGCGACTGGATATCCACCTAATACTTACGCACATATGTGTCGAGGAACATCCACTCACGAGGCTTGAGTCCGGAGCCAGAATGGTCGCACCTAGACAGAAGAAAGGATCGTTTCAGAGGGTTGAAACAAAAGGTACGAGAACATGATAGATACGTACTCTCCTTAGATCTCCAGGCTGAACGTAGGTCGGGAACGCGAACACGATTTGTTCCGCATATCCTGGTAAAGAGATAGGATTTTGAATAGGTATCTGTTGACCGATTTCCGAAGGGCCTAGCATCATGACTACGGGCGAGAAATAGAGCTGTGAGTAGTGTCAAGTATACCAGAGAACATCTTCGATTAGGAGTGATGGGGGTGGCACCGTGGTGAAAGACCAAAAACAAAAATGAATCGCATCACGGTTTGATCGCGGCCCGGCCCAGTGACATCCTCTAAAACTAATACGGACAAATATTCCCGACATTTGTCTCCAGTTGGTCTCCAGTCTTCCATGTTCTCCGGATAACAGATCACCGCACTGAGATCATGGCACGTCTTTCCAGAAGCCCATATTGTACTCGGAGATAATACATCATACCATCTGTGTGTGTCGTGCTTTTTCCTATTGTTTTTCTCAAGTTTTTCTAGAGGCTTGACTCCACTTCACGCGTGGCCTCCACGCAATCGACGAGGCCGCATCTGCTAGTCTTTCCCGTATGGCCACCTATGTCACAATATCCAGAGAATTCCACCTAGAGACCTTGAAACACCTTCTCCGGCCTCCACACGTGCGCGCTATCATTTCTTTTGTTACTCACCTACTTCTCCGTAGTTTCTTTCTTTTTTTCAGATGTTCCTTTTCTTCAATTCAATAGAGCGTACATTTCGCCACTTCGCTGAGATGCTGGTTAGTACGGGTCCTTCACCGCTAGAAAGACAAGTACATTTGACAGCTGTTGAGGTGTTTCCGGCTGAAGTTTATGGCCATAGGGCGTGAACTATGCAGCTCGTGATGTAAACATGATAATATCACAAGCTAAGTCATATCAACTTATCAGAGACATATCGCCTCAGTTGAGCGCAGAGTGATATGAAGTTCAGCTTCAGACAGTCATTCTCGGCCTTCTCAATTTCTGCCTTTCTCTCCTGCTCGTCACGTACGGCTTCTATTCCCCACCAACAGCCCTGCTGGTGTAAAGGCGCACACTCTGAATCCTTTGATGTGTTGAAGACATCACACTCAACTTCAGGGGAGGTCTCGTTCGAATCGATCGCAGGGCAATTCGCGGTGTCGCCTTTTCACCTTTTATCTTAAAACATCCTCCTGTAGCTTTCGTACACCTATAATTTCCGAGTCTTCATGGATTGGGTGCGGAAGAGTCGTTCAACTTAAATATTCGCGCTCTATGCTGAACTCGATAGAATTCTGATGCTCACGTCGCTTGCATTGCATACTACACAGCCCCATAGTAAACCGGATACTCATACATCGCATCTAGGACATTCCGGGTGGCGACTCGTTCGATTCGAGCACAGGGCATACCCCCAAATAAATCTAGTTTTTTCTTCAGTTGTTCATCTCACTCCATCATGCATATGCTATAATTACCAGCCGCGGTAAACAGCATCATTTTCAAGTATCATAATCCATACAGCGCAGCTGGTGTAACGGATGCACGACCCATTTCATTATGGGAATCTGATATGAAACTTGGGAGGGACCCGTTCGACTCGGGTGCTGGACATGGCTTCGCTCCGTTTGATTCCGCTGTGAGAGAAGAGCTCCAATACGCGTTTTTTGACTGAAATTGAACGCATCGGCAGAACCATCGCCAGGTCATGGCCATCATGTTAGGTTCAAACACTGCTGGCAGTGTAGGATCGATGCGGCCTGATTGATTATGTTCGCGTTCAGCAGGCAGGCCGTTAAGGGAAGCTTGAATAGCGATATACGGGAATCCTGGAGGAGGAAACGCTCGATAAGATAGGAGATAGAAAAAGTTGTGTGACGGCACCAACGAAGGACGGTGCTGCTGCAGTCGCGTGTGGGGGTATGTGATAGATATAAACTCTAGAAACGAAATTGATACCGTCCATATGCTAATAGCTGGCCTAGGGTTGCGACAAAGATACGGAGAAGGATTACGCACACTGGGCTTTCGAGAGAGGCGGTGGCGTCCGATAAAAATACAGCTGCTTCTGCTGTGAGTGCTTCACTTGGGGATCGAACCCAGCCCGCCTTCTCTAACGCGGCGCTAGAGCGTGCGTCCGTGCCGAGATATCGAAAAGTATGTACCTGCAACCACGTCTTCAGGGACAAGGATGAATTTGCTAGGTAATATCCAGATCGGGTGAGATGACTTTCTTGAGCCTGTGAGGATGTTCAAAATGTAAAGTGGCAAGGTTAATCATAACCTACTATCATAGCAGTACAACCAGCCCAGAGTATCGACGTCACGGGTTTCGGTTAACGCGATAGGTGCGAGGGTCCTGCCACAGGGAAGAGAAAACATACGACAGGAGCCATAGCCAACAACGGAAAGAAATAGGCTTCAGCCTTGGATCACGGTCGAAATGAGATGTACTTTTTACGGCAAAAAATAGATCCTTTGGCAGTACGAATCGTAATTCTACTATGCTGGGAGTCGAACCCAGCGTGCAGAGCATTGGCCTTATAGTTTGGCGAGCGCATCAACCATCAATACGATCTTCCAGCTTCGTCAATGGCAAGTATAACGAGGTTCCTGGGGGGCCATCCAATACGACATGAGTGAGGTCACTTGTTGAATCGTGACTGGTAACCATAAAACTGAGGCGTCGCGGTCTAAATGTTGTCGAAAGGCTGCCAAGAACCAAAGACCAAGGAAATGTTAGGAGAAACAGGGCTTTTGATGGTGGAACAAGTCATGGTGGGGTGATAAAGTCAATTACTATTCGCAAAGCACAGCATTCGTTAACAAAGAAAAGTAATGCAAAACGGCAATGACAGGGCGGTCGAAGGCGGGTCAAGAGGGCGTGTATGGCGGGTTGATCAAACCGGATTACGTGACCTTTCTTTTTTTTGATCGCTGCACGTTGATCTCGACCACGACCGTGTCAACTCATTTGTCCATGATCTCGAGCTGTTATGGACACTCCTGACCCATTCTCTACGTGGTATCGACCTCATTGCGAGATATCCATGGCAGGTCTCCCTACAAGTCGGTTATCACAGCTCCTTATTGTCACAGACCTCTGATCTTCGTATTTTCATCTCCTCCAGCGGCGACAACGATGTATGTATCGATTCTTGCTGAGCTTGTCATGCTGAATTCAACAAAATAGCCGTCACGAAGGCCTACGTCAACGTCACTAACAACAGTCGACCACCTCATAGCTTCCAACATACTTGGCAGATTTCTATCACCTCGAGGACTTCGGGGATAGTACTCGCGCACGTCCGACCATGGTATGTTTCTCCCCGCAGTACTACCGCCTATGTATGTATATTTATGTAATTCGCTACATATTCCTCTAGTCTAACGAAAGAACATTCGCACAGGTATCACGCCACCAAAACGTTGTCGTCTACCACAAAAACCACCGCTGGCGGCTCTTCAATCGCCTCGACCAGCTCAATGATCACCCACTCCCGATCGCCACCACCGCCAGCTCGTCCAGCACCCCGACCCCAGCAGCATAACAACCTCGGTCGCCTCAACCTAGCATCACCATTAGGCAGACGCCTGCCTCCAGCAGCAACGTTGTTACTGCCACCTCCTTCATCGCCATCGCCGCACCTTGATCCCACACTGCCGCCCCACCATCAACAAAAGTGGTCCCTCCACATTCTCTAACCCTTATAACCCGACTAACTTCTTTATTAGTTTATTTTAAACATAGGGGAGATCTCCGCTGTCTTCGGCCTCGCGCTCATCCGACGTCATCAGGCACCTTAGCGCCAAGCACTTCAACCACGAGCTCGGCGATATGTAACAGAGGCCGCCGCCGTGCCTGCTACGGACTTCCTCGACGACGACGATGTGGACAAGCACCACCAGCGGCGGGCCCTCCTCTGACGTCACATTGAAGGGGGCACGGATGTGAGACGTCCTATGCAATAAGCGAGCTGAATTTGAGTCGTAGGGACGTATTTGCGAGCGGGCCAAGGATGGACGGAGTTGCGGTGTTTTAGGCGCCCCGGGTGTACCAAGAAACAGTCGTTTGTGAATGTGGGGAATGGGTAGTCGGGACCAGGAGAGTGCGGAATATGATCTTCTGCTATTCGTCCCGTCTATGTGCTGATCTGTTCATGAATTTGTCCTTCGTTCGACGCGTTACTGCCGTTGCGCACTCACGCCCAGCTCGAATTCGCTCCTTGTGCTTTGATGTCGTCGCTGGGAGGCTGCGAAAGTACGTCCCGATCCACTCCGTCTTTCTTATTTTGATTTTATAGCCATGCATATAGTCTGGCCACATGCACAAAAACTTCTGATCTTAGGGCCCGCGATGATCTTCCGCTAGGTAGTGGGATAGCGGACCTTCGATACGCAGCCTTGCGGTGCTTTTTGACGCAGAGTTGCCCAGTTTTGTCGAAATTCCCCGTGAGCAGCACCATTTAATATCATTTTTCGTCTCTTATTGACATCGTCGTTAGTTCTCTAGGTTCTATCTGCCCCCTCGCACTACGTGGCCATATCCGCTGCGAGTCAAAAAACGTATCTGCACATTCGCGAAGCGACCCATCAGTCTTCGTACGCGAGATCAAAGGGCGAGAGTG
This sequence comes from Lyophyllum semitale, assembly GCA_018851285.1. Taxonomy (NCBI): domain Eukaryota; kingdom Fungi; phylum Basidiomycota; class Agaricomycetes; order Agaricales; family Lyophyllaceae; genus Lyophyllum; species Lyophyllum semitale. Next base: position 2,062 of record JABCKH010000539.1, on the reverse strand, counting down.
GGATGGGGAGTGAACGGGAGGATTAACTCGGAACCCACGCTCGAATTATGGGGCGCTGGACAGCTAGTGGTGGGGTTGGATCGCTGCAATAATACTGAGACGGCAGTACACTGATGCCAGGCCGCTGTAGGAGGTTGTGCGGGTGGAGGGTGTGGGCTGGTAGGATTGCGATTGAGATTGTAGGTTGGTCCATCGTTTCCTAGGCCTCACGTTAACCTACTGGAACTGATGGTGTTTATATAGGTTACGAAACGAATGGAAGGACGAGGAGCGAGTGAGGGGAGGTCGCTTCCGGGAGTTGGAGTATCGCATGCAGTTTTCGTTTTCGTTTTCGCAGGAGGCTATGACTTGTAGGCGGCGATGTTTCTGCGAGCCCTGCCTCCTGTCTTGTAGCCTAGAATTCGATGTGCAAGTCCGTTAGCCTTTAATTTCGGCAGTATATTACGCACCGCTGTACAAAACTACTTTATAACTAGTCGCGAGAGCGCATGAGCCCGCTTTCTGCGTATTCCAATTTTGCCGTGGCTGAGCTCCTGGAACAACGTACAACGTCAAAGCCACCCGTGTCTTAAGATCATTATTCAATGTCGGATGAACTTGACGGGTTGGGGAGCGGGGACTATTTTTAGGACATAATATTGCCCTCATGAACAAACACAGACAACTCGACCGCAGCAGAGTCAACTTCGAGCCTTCCTCCACTTGGTTCCAACTTGGTTCCTTCTTCGTTCATGTACATTCCCCTCCACGAATTCAAACTTCGCGTCTTCGAGACGCAAATCATCAGTATAAATGTTGAGATTGTGATAAAATTCATGGTAAGCATAATTTTAGGGATCCGTTTGGCATTTTCTAAATCGCATGACTTGGCGAGATGTCGTGATCAATACAGGGTGTTTTCTCGGTCAGAATGGGCAGCATGGGGCTACTGGTGAACGATGAGCAATCGAAATATGCTGACGTCTCCTTCAAACGTGGTGATTTTTCGCGACTTTCAGCTTACGCGTCAGTTACGCGTCAATTACGCGTTGCCTACGCGTTGCCTTCGGCACAGATAGCTGGTCAAGAATGTGGTTCCCAGAACCGAAACACGGTGACTTAAATAGATAGATCGATAGAGACATTCTGCCCACAACTCCCACTTCTTTCAACTCGACTTGCAATAGTGCCCGAAATGCAGAAGGCTCTCTTTCTTGAATCGAAATTCGGACAATTCACCGTGCAAGAGCGCCCCGTTCCTACGCCAGGTTCCGGCCAGCTCTTGGTGCGCCTTCAAGCTGCTGGGCTCAACCCATTCGACTGGATGATCCAACGATACGGCGTCGTCGTTGAAGATTATCCTGCCGTACTTGGACATGACGCTTCTGGCATAGTCGAGAAGCTCGGTGACGGCGTTTCTGGATTTTCCGTAGGGGACAAAGTGTTCGTATGCAATCCTATTTCAATTATTCCGCACTCAAATAGGACTGTCCTCGATAGGTTATTCCAGGCTCCTTTTGGGGACGATACCGCTGCCTTCCAGCAATTCGTCCTGGCGTCCGCAGACCTGACAGCGAAGGTAATGTTGAGCGCCTTGTCACGTCGATATCTTGCTCACCTGTATGCGTAGATCCCACCGCAACTATCGTTCGAACAGGCGGCCACGCTTCCTTCAGCCATTGTTGCAAGTTTCGGAGGACTTTACTTCCCTGCACCGTATGGAGCTGGGCTTACAGCCCCTCTTGACGACTCGACCCGGGAAGAGTACGCAGGGAAACCAATCGTAGTCCTGGCAGGTGCTACGTCCGTCGGCCAATCCGGTTTGGAAACCTTTGTTTTTGATGCATGGTACCATGCTCACCGGTTTACATCCAGCTCTCCAATTTGCGAAACTCTCTGGCTTCTCCCCGATCATCGTTACCGCCTCTCTCAAGCACGACGTGTTCCTGAAGTCGCTAGGTGCGACCCATGTGCTCGATCGACACCTTTCTTCCCCGTCGCTCGCCGCAGAAATCGCCAAGATCACCACGGCTCCCATCGAAGTGGTTTTCGACGGTGTATCGTTGCCTGACACCCAGAAAAT
>JABCKH010000538.1:0-12652 GCA_018851285.1 Lyophyllum semitale | reverse complement strand
ACTCTTTGCTTGCTGGGCGAAGGGTTCCGAAAATAGCAGATCAGATTAGATTTTGATCCATCTTGCTCCCACGTGTGTCAGCGAGTACTCGATCTTTTGGTTGACGGAAACCCTGCATCGTTATTACATATTCTTCCAGTCGCTCACTCATGCGCACGGCCGTAAACGTGCCATACCATACTGTCAAGTTTCGAGCCATACGGACGGTGACGGTCCTGCCGTCACCGTACATATGTCGTATGTACAGCCGTTACCGTAATACGGACAGTGCGCAGCCCTACAACTTAAAATGAGCGGGCCTTCATGCTCACTCAGGATAGCAGTGGACGCTCGCAATCGCACGAGCGGCTTCGTGTTCGATGTATCTACCTAGTTGTTATAGGTTTCGAGGAGAATTACTAAAAATGGTGTAATAGGTGACAAGAAGATAAGGAATAAGGGTATATGTACCATGTGCTGGGGTTCGTCCGCCTCGCTGCGCTGTCGCACTCCATATCCCAACAGATATATTGTATACATGAGAGCGTAGATTCGATATTATATGCTGGAATTTGAATCATCGGATAAGGCACAGAGCCAAAGAAGCAATGAGCGTACCTGGAGTCGCCGTAAGTCTCTTTGAATGAATGGTGGCCTTTGGCCAAGAGCACCACAACTAGTGGATACATAGACTGAAAACAGGATGAGAATTCTGCTGCCTGTCCAGACAACTGCGAAACGGCGCTCACTGAGAAACCGACCCAGATCGCCGTGAAAGCGTCAGCCACGATGGCGCGTGCAAAGTATGGCGCATAATTTGGGAGAGAAAATAAGATTAGGGTTACGAGCTGTACATATAACATGCGTGTTTTAGTCAAGTACAAAGGGAAAAAATGTATGATAGTACCTGAAATCCACAGTAAACGACACCAGTATCTACAAGGAGGCTCAGAATTTTTTGAACGCGAGTTCTCTGACCTAAATGAGAGACGACAAATTTGCGATGCTTCCTGGATGTGTGAAGCTCAGGAACAAGCTCATATGTTACTGAAGGTACGCACCATAGTCCATATGCGGTGCAACCTGTAGATAGAATATTCGTTGCCAGTGATAATGAGGCGCTGGCGGAACAAAGGCTGGCGGCCGCCTTGTTTCCACCGGTAGAATAAGCATAGAACCCATCGAAGCTCGTTATGAGACCAAGATGTGTGATTGCAGTGGCTAATCAAGCACATGCATTGAATAGATACCATATGTATGTATCCGTCAAACACAGCACTGATCAAAGGAGTGAACACAGCTTACCGAGAGTGGCTAGCCAAAGAAGAAGCATAACAAGTACCGCTCGTCGTTGCTCTGGGAAGAGGATCCAACCACGCCTGATTATGATCATGTCATTAATGATAGGCTACGGATGACATTAGATTCAGAATCAGGTCATAACTTTGAAAACGCACCAAGAATCTCGAAGTCCATGTCACTACTACGTCGACCTTATAAACCTTAAAATTCGTGGAGGCACGCTTTTCGTCAAGGGGCAAACTAATGTCGTCGACGAGCGCTGATCGAATCAGAATCCACAAAGATATCCAGTAGGCAGCCCAATAGAGAGTCAACAATATGAAGCTTAGGATTGTTACTGAAAGGAGAGCTGGAGTTGGGCGAAATGTGAGCCTCCGACGAAATCTGTACAATAATGTTAAGCATAGAATGCCTCGGACACGTGTGTGTAACCGTGACAATGTACATGATTAGGAAGTTGAAGGTGAAGAAACCTTATGATGGCAGTGCGAAGTAGTGAGCCCGTGGATGTGGGGATCCAAATGCTCTCTCACCATAGAGGAACGACAGCGCAACGACCGCTGCTATGTACGACAAGAGCGATGTGCCGATGCTCTGGAGGAGGGTCCTTTCATGGGGTGTCATGATGCCAGTGAATTGGAAGGCCTGTTCACAATGATCAATAAATAGGCAAAGGAGTGGGTGTGCAATGGGTGTGTATGGAATGCCAGGTATGTCGATGATGTGATCCTCGATCCGGATGCATAATACGCTCAGGGCATCGATGTGGATGCACTAATGCAACCCTTCTAGGCTGGATGGGTGCTCCGAACAACACGCAACTCGGGGCTTCAAGCTTCAAGCTTCAAGTTTCGTCTGTTGAGTCATGAAAGGTTATCGATGTTGGGATCAAGCGACGCTGGATGGATCAACGGCTGAACGAACTGATAAGGACGAACACAATTGACCTCCGTGACGCTCGGCAATTTGTCGGTGACTCAAGACCAACTCAAGACTCGAACCTTTTCGGTTGAAGGTTCAAAGCAAGTTCAAAGGGCGGTGCTGAAGTGCGCATTGAATCCACAGGACACGTTCGCCACTCGAATTATGGTAGCCACTTGTCTAGTGGGAATGTGATAACAAGAGAGGCGCGATGGTAACGAAACACTGCGTAGGAAGCGGACGGTGAATCAGATACAGATCCAACTAGGTTTTTTCGACCATAGAGACGCAGTTGCCACGTCATCGCGTTGTGAATGGCCAGAGCCAAGCTTCCCTGACCCATCGGTCTCGCTGAAACATTCTGTAGTACCACAATCAGCCAAACGTCCGACCCCAAAAAGACCGAAGAATCCCACTTACCCCACTCGTGGCGCACGAGAGACCGGTACAACACTGAACGCCGCTGCTACTGAGAGGAGTAGCGTTTTGCTTCGCTAGTGAATGTACGGGTCAGGCTTCAGCTCGAGGTTATTTTATGCAAGCCAGGAAAAAACATACTATGCTTGGTTTATCGAGTCGTTGCGATTAAGGCTCGATGGCGGATGCTATTAGCGAGGATGGGACTGGAAGTGGAAGTGGATGACCCGAATATCATTATACCGACTCCTGTAACCAAATGTGCGAATAGTCTAGGCTGTCCGCTCCTACACTAAGTATAGCGCATCGTTAAACTTGGAACGCGTAGCCTATGGAGACCTGCAGGACATGTACGCAGTTAGAGATGATAGATAATCATTGAGTGACCTGCCACTGACCTTGAGTTCTCGGTATCGTTGTAAGAGCTGAAAGACAGCCGTGTCGGCTCTTGTTGACTGGTGTGGTCCGCATTCGGTCCGAACCAGCCCGCTACTCCGCAGTTGCCACATCGCACAAGCCAAAATTCCCTGACCTAGCACACAATCGACAGAGAATCGGTGCCCAACGCTTCGAAGCCCATACTACGTGACATCAAGATGCACGCAGAGAACAGACTTAGGACGGTGCCCATCCCTCGTTCGACTCTTTCTTCTTTGACCCTCTTACTCGCGTTCTCGTCCCACTTCCCCCGATGTCAGGGCCGGAAAGCCATGATCCGATCGAGACTCCACCAAAAAGTCGTCGTTCCTGACGGAGCCGTCGCGAACATCGTCCATCGGATCTGTGGGCTGTACATCCCGAGGACACCGCCTATCGACGCATACTCCCGAGTGAATGCCCGCCCAGGTCTCGCAGCACGCCTCTCATCTGCAGAAATATGCACTACACCACGCAGGGCCATGCCATAGTAGCGATGGGCTGGACATATTAGGATGACTCCACACCGGATTCGCGATTTCAACAGTTTCGACTATCTACCCCGACGATGAGTAAGAGCTTGCACAGGCGTGAGTGTAGAGGTCCACTAACCGGTGTATTGACGGGAATGAGTCAAGCAGAAGCTATATACCGTAGACCATATGCCTGCCCGGTGGTTCGGTGCCTACCAAAAAAAGTCACCCAGTCAACAGGCGAGTAAAGAACGTTGTGACCAGAGCACATACTGCATCTCCTCATTCCCAAAGACGCATCGATGAATCCGCGATACTCTTGAGCAGTTAGTCGTGGTGGGAGGTAATACATAGGGTGCCCAACGTCGATTGGTGGCGGATGGAAGGCAGTAGTTCTATCACAGGAAGATATGTTAGAAGTGAGATGAATAAGAATGTAAGGGAAATGACTCGATCAGATGTACCCTTAGACTTGCTGGACGGTGAACCCATTCTTCGTAATACCGTCGCGTCGACAGGTAGACCGCGTGCTGCCACCAGAGATGTGGATGCACGAAATCTTATGTAGCATCTGTTAGACCTGAATAGTCTGAGAAATCGTGGGAGGCGTTGGAAGGCTCTACGAGAATACTCACTTAAAAATGACACATGTGATCGTAATAGCGGCGGCCATTGCGATTGGCAATTTGACCGAGCGCATCCAAGGGATCGTTATACAGGATGGTAGGTGGCGAATGAATCAATTTTGAAGAGTTAGGCTTGCTGCAACTGACAACGAGGAGGTGGTGGTCATCATGAACCTGATAGACGATGTTTGTCGATATTTTCTCGTCCCGTCTCTTCCCCTCACGTACAACATTTCTCACTCGGAGATGTCTATACGGTCAGTTTGTCGACCGCGCTTCACAGGTCGGTTCAAACCTCTGACAATCACGGTCCTACAACTCACGGCTCTTCTGAAGTTGTGCGTGTGTACGGGCTGCTCCTGGTTAATAACCACTACTATCATGAAAGTACTACTTATGGGCGTCGATGGACATGCTTTAAGAAAGCACGGTTCCACGTGTACGTCCGAGTCCTCTCCAACTCTCGTGCGGTTTTTTGATCGCCAACAGCCATTCAGACACCGAGCTTCTGCAGACTTGAAGCCCATATCTGTGTGTGGCACCGCTTGTAAAACAAGAAGCCTCAGAAACGGAATTTCGTTGCGGAGGCTTCGCATGCGCATTCGTTTGTTTGGGGAGCTATCAAGAAGACAGGAAAGGGAACTGCGGGCAGGTGCGTCTCTTCAATCCGCCTATACCTTCCCTTACCTTGATCCTGAAGACATTTAAGTTCATCTGCGTTCCAAACGTGCCATGTCTGTCCAGCCGAAGAAAACCCCAACGCAGAACCACCAATACGCCGCCTTGCCAGCGGCGTTGGGAATAGAATCTGACAAATTGGATTGTGCATCGTCAGACGTAAGTCCATCTCGATACCAAGTAGCTATCCAAAAATGCTGATACAATCACATTATCTTTCCTGTCACCAACAGAAATTCAATCCAACGAAGAGATCAATCCCAAGCATTCGCGCCCTTCCGCCGTTTTCCGCCGTTCTCGTACAACTCCCTCTTCATCTCCGAGTTCGTGGTGGGCAGTATACCCTCAGATTCCTGGAGCGAAGCCAGACATTTCGTAGCCGACGTACCATCTGAAGGGGACAGTCGTTAATGCCCCCTGCCGGTAAATCCAGAACGTCGTTTATCTCTCCGATTTTGTAATACTCCGGATGAGCAGCCTCTTGAGCAAATCCAGCTTGCCCTTGTCGGATCTATCCGTCCTGCCCAGGGGGAGTTTGCCCCCAATGATCTTCGCCTCGAGCTCCCGGCACGCCTCCGTCCACGGTGCGCTTGCGCATCCGACATCAGCATCAACAGTGGCACCATAATTGCCATGTCTCTCTTTCTTGGTGCGCAATACTACAATTCATTCATGTCGGTTTGCAATTGGATTAACCATTTAAGAACAGGTTTCTTTACCTTGCTTGTCTTCATTGTAACATGGGGCTAGTACGATTTCCATGTGTTGAGTACCTTCTGATTTATGCCTATATTTCGAAGCCCCGCTTCTCGCCCAAAGTTTACATGCTGGCAATTCTGGCGAATATGATATTGCCTTATACGATCAAACTTCATTTAGCGAGTTGCATGGCTAGCGTTGATGCTGCATGGGCACCCCATTCAGTGAACTTCAGCCAAGGCGCTTATTTCGGATAGGTCAAACGGTAGGGCCTTCACGCTCACTCAGGATAGTAGCAAACCCTCGCAATCGTGTGAGGCTTCATATCCAACGTACAAGTTAAATGCCAAAGGTTTCGAGGAGGACTGATTAATATGGACTGATGTCTACAACAAGATAAGGAATAAGGGTATATATGTGACAGGTCGGGCGTCGTCCGACTTGCGGCGGCGGCGCACTCGATATCCCAACAGATCTATTAACATTATATACACGAGAGCGTCGATTCGACATTGTGGGCTGAAATGTAGGTTGTCGGATAACGCACAGAATCAAGGTTGAACAATTTGCATACCTAGAGTAATAAATAAGTGAAATGAATAGTGCCACAATCCGACGCACTTTCGTAACCTGAGGCCTGAAACGAGCGGACCTTCACGCTCACTCAGGATTGCAGTAGACCCTCGAAATCGCGCGAGGGGCATCTTGTTCAATGTATCTACTTAAATGTTAAAGGTTTCGAGGAGAACTGATAGAAATGGAGTCATGACTAACAACTTGAAGATACTAAAGTAATACAGGTATCTGTGCGAGAGAGGCTGACATCGTCCGCTTTCTGCGGCGGCGCGCCCGCCGATATACCAACAGATCTATTATACACACAGGAAGAGCGTCAATTCAACATCATGTGCTAGAATTTTAAGTCGTCGGATAAGGCACAGAGCTAAGGTTGAAAAGATGAGCGTACCTGAAGTTGCTGTAAGTCTCTTTGAACGAACGATGGCTTTTGGCTAGGAACACCACGAGCGTTGGATACATAGCCTTAAAACGAGGTTGATATACTGCTGCCTATCCTAACAAGTGCGAAACGGAGCTCACTGAGAAACCAATACCGATCCCGTAGAAAGCAGAGCCCGCGATGGTACGTGCAGAAATTAGCAGTTGAGTTGGGAGAGAATTCAAAATTATGGCTATGAGCTGTACAAATAACATGCACGTTTTAGTCAAATACGAGGGGAAATAATGTATGATAATACCTGAAGTCCACAGTAGATGACACCTGTATCTACAAGGAGGCTCAGGATTTTCTGAACACGAGTTCCTTGACCTAAATGATCGACAACCAATTTGCGATGGCACCTGTATGTGTGAATCTCAGGAACAAGCCTCTCACATGTCACTGAAGGTACACACCATAGTCCATATGCGGTGCAACCGGTGGCTACAACATTTGTTGCCAGTGATAGTGAGGCGCTGGCGCAAAAAAGCCTAAAAGCCATCACGTGGGTACCATTGCCATAAGTGTAGATCCCATCGAAGCTCGTTATGAAGCTAAGCTGTGTGATTGCAGTGGCTAGACCACATGCATTTAATAGATACCGTATGTACCCGTCAAACATGACACTGATCAAAGGAGTGAATACAGCTTACCGACAGTGGCTAGCCAAAGAAGAAGCGTAACAAATAACACTTGTCGTTGCTCTGGGAAGAGGACCCAACTTCGCCTAATTATGATCATGTCATTAATGATAAGCTATGGATGACATTAGATCCAGAATTAGGTGATAATGATAACACACAAAGAATTTCAAAGGCCACTGCAATACCATGACAATCTTATAAGTCTTGAAATACGAGGAGGCAATCTTTTCGTGAGGAGGCAACCCAACATCGTCGACGAGCAATGTTCGGAGGTAGATCCACATATATATGAAGTAGGCAGACCAACAGAGAGTCACTATCATGAAGCTTAGGATTGACGTTGAAACAAGAGCCGGGGTTGGGCGAAATGTGGGCCTCCGAAACCTGTAGAGTAGATGTTAAGTATAGAAAACTTCGAGCGCGTGTGTGTAACGACGTACATCAAGATGATGATTAGGAAGGTGAAGAAACCTTACAATGGCAGTGCGAAGTAGTGAGTCCATAGCCAGATGCCCTCTCACCGGAGAGGAACAACAGGGGAGCGATCTCTGCCATATCCACCAAGAGCACTGTGCCCAAGCTCTGGAGGAGGGACCTTTCAAGGGGTGTCATGATGTTGGTCAATCGGAAGGCCTGTTGACAACGATGAATGAGTATATATAGATGAACGAGTATAGCCTTGATGTGATCTGTGGAGTTCGGCGGGCACCTATGGGCGCCTTGCCTATGGATGTGCTGTGCAACACTTGTGGCGCCCGTCTGACTTGACATGATTCCCATCACGGCTGATGATTTCGTTGAACTGGGCTTTGAATCCATAGGACAGCCTCGCCACTTAATTTTAGCAGCAGTGTGATACAAAAGACCAGACGCGATGGTAAAGGACAAAATGTAGGAAGCGGATGGTAAAATAGTTGGTTGCAGCTCAAACTAGGTCTTTCTAACCATAGAGACACCAGCTGCGCAGCCCCGTTGCAGGCTCATGACACAAGTGATGGGCGGCGCTATAGACGCAGCACGACTGACTAACGACGGAGCCTCGACGATAAGCCTGTGAGGTGAATCGGACAAAGACTTTGACTGGGCATAGTAGGATAACTCCACACCGGATCCATGGTTCAGCATCTACAGTTTACTCGCATCAGTTAGGCAATCTCCAAATGAACATCGAGGAGATACAGACCCACCGGTGACGGAATCCCATCCCCGTGACTACCAACCCAGCGCGCACATGCCAGCCAAACAGAACGCCGTACCGTTCCATACTCACCGAGTCCAGCCTCATGTGCCGATCCCAGGTACGCTAGGGTAATCTGACTAATTGAGGCGATGATGGGTAAGCGATGGTGTACTTGAACACCTAAAACGCTACCGCCCATATGGAGTCAGAGCGTACGAAGGCCTGCCGGGAAAGAGAGGAGCGCCGTACAATAGGGCGCCTTGAACGAATGACCTGTTGGCACAGCGGTGGCTAGTAAATGGCACATATGGTATCGTTTAGCTCTTGGGCAGCATGAAGTTCGAGATAACGACACAGCTTCTGGTTCTAAGGCGTAACCGCGAACCATTCCGCTATTTACCCTGACGATGAGTAAGCGCTCGCACAGATGTGAGTGCACACTGACCGGTATATTGACGGGAACGAGGGTTCAGGCGGAAGCTAAATGACGATATATAATCATGCGCCTGCCCAGCAGTTCGGTGGCTACCAAAAAAAGTCACCGAGTCAACACGCAGGTAAAGAACACTGTGATCATAGAACATACCACATTTTCTCATTTCCAAAAGGACGCATCGGCGAAAAGCTGGTTGTTCAGGGGGATGTTCCCGGTGAAGTAGAGGTGGGCGAGGCTGCGTATGGAGACGCTGTTCGTGGGGAAGGCCTAGTGAGGATTGTCGATGTGCATTGTGCGTAGGAAGTCCCGACTTTGGGCGAGGAAGGATTGGACTTGATCGTTGGATCCTCCGGTTGTATAATACAAGAAGTGAGCGAGGTGTTTGAATTCGAGGGATTGAAGTTCGGTGGGACCCTCTGGTGAGCTAGAGGAAGGGGTTTGCGATAATAGAGGAAGGATGCGTAATGAATCACGTACTGCAATGAAATCCTGCGCAACCGGGGTGTACTGGTCTGCAATACACGGAGGATAGGTAGGATGCCCTCAGCCCCCGCAAATATATAGACATTGCGAAGACTAAGCAACGCATTCGTCAACATCCCTGAGACGCGTTCGTACGATTAAAACTGAACTCATGCCGAGGGCAGAGATGACACACCTGTTTGGAACGCCATCGCCCCATCCCTATCGCGCATAGGTGCGTACATCCTCAACGTCCGCACAGCACTCGCAAGTGCCGGGTCGACAATGATGCGTGTGAGGATGTCCGCGTTCCTCTGCGCATGCCGAGCATCCTCATCCCTCGTCCAGGCTAGATCCCCGGCATGGTGCGTCCATGGCTCGCCTCTTCCCTCCTCCGCATCACTCCCGCCGAAATGCAGGTCGATCTTTTGGAAGAGGAGCTGTCTGGCGACACGCGATACCGCATGGGGAACGAAAAGCAGTGTTTTGAGGTCGTGCCGAAGCAGGTGTAGTATGATCTTGCGCCAGATTTCGACAGAGAAGCGGTCCTTCTTTGGAGGGAGGGACGAGAGAAGCTAGAGGGAGCATTAATTCACATTCTGAAGCCCAGGTCGGAGAAAATAATACCTTTTCGACTGCCACCGAAGGCTGATGAATCCGCCGATACTCTGGAGCAGTAATCGAGGCAATGCATAGGCTGCCCGACGTCGATTGGCGGAGGATAAAAATTTGACTGTATCGCCAGATGTCCCGGCATTGATGGCAACGATATGTCGGGTTGTTGGAAGGTGGTACGTTTAGCTGAAGCCGCAGACAGAAAGAAAAGTGAGATGAATGGAAATATAAGCGAAATGACTCAATGAGACGTACCTTAGACCTGCAATTGCTGAATAGTGAACCCATTCCTCGTAGTACCACGTCAACAGGTAAACCGTGTGCCCCCACCCAAGATGTGGATACACGAAAGCTTGTGTAGCATATATTAGACGTGAATAGTCTGAGAAATTGTGGGACGCGTTGGAAAGCTCTACGAAAAGTAGTGATGGTTATGCAGCATGGGTAGGTGCCAGCGAATGAATCAAATTCGAAGAGTTACATCGGTGTTCTAAGTTCTTGCTGCAGCTGACAACGAGGAGGCGGTCATTATGTTTGTCGATATTTTCTCATCTCTTCCAAAGTTCAAACTGTTGGACGTCGAATTTCATTCCTATCCGTTCGTGTTGCGTTCATAGCGTCGCATATCGCTTGTCCCCCAGCTGTCGCAGGCCATTTCCAGCGCAATGATAGGTCAGCTACCTCTGTATGGTCGGAAAAATCGAGTTTGATCGGCATCCGATTCTTCACCGTCCGCTTCCTTCATGCCAGGCGTCCGCGCTGGTATGGGCTCCAGATGCAGTACAGGAGTTCTCGTGATGGGCGCTCCGAATGATAAATTCTTGCTTATGTTGACTCGTGAAGAAGTTTGACGGGTGCGGCTGGGTGGATGAACGACTGGACGTTCGAAAAACAAGGACGAACACAATTTGCAAGCAGAGGCATCGTTATTATTCTTGCACTGGCAGTCGCTCACTCATGCGCACGGCCGTAAACATGCCGTCCTTACCTCAAGTTTCGAGCCATACGGACGGTGACGGCAGGACCGTCACCATACATATTTTGTACAGCCGCTACGGTAATACGGACAGTGCGCAGCCCTACAACTTAAAATGAGCGGGCCTTCACGCTCACTCAGGATAGCGGTGGATGCTCGCAATCGCACGAGCGGCTTCGTGTTCGATGCATCTACCTAGTTTTTATAGGTTTCCAGGAGAACTGCTAAAATTTGAGTGATGTGTGACAACAACTAAGGAATAAGGGTATATGTACCATGGGCTGGGGGTCGTCCGCCTTGCTGTGCTGTCACTTTATCTCCCAACAGATCCATTGTATACATGAGAGCGTAGATTCAATATTATATGCTGGAATTTGAGTCGTCGGATAAGGCACGAGCCAAAGAAACAATGGGCCTGAGCATACCTGGAGTAAGTCTCTCTAAATGAATGGTGGCCTTGGGCCAGGAGCACCACGAGTAGTGGATACATTGCCTGAAAACGGGATAAGAATTCTGCTGCCTGTCCAAACAACTGCGAAACGGAGCTCACTGAGGAACCAACCCAGATCGCCGTGAAAGCAAAGGCCACGATGTCACGTGTAGAATATGGCGGATAAACTGGGAGAGACAAAAAGATTATAGTTGTGAGCTGTACATATAACATGCATGTTTTAGTCAAATAAGGGGGGGAAAGTTGCACGATAGTACCTGGAATCCACAGTAGATGATACCTGTATCTACAAGGAGGCTCAGAATTTTCTGAACGCGAGTTCTTTGACCTAAATGAGAGACCACCAATTTGCGATGCTTCCTGGATGTGTGAAGCTCAGGAACAAGCCTCTCATATGTCACTGAAGGTACGCACCATAGTCCATACGCGGTGCAACCGGTTGATACAATGTTGTTGCCAGTGATAGTGAGGCGCTGGCGGAACAAAGGCTGGCAGCCACCTTGTTGCCACCGGTGGAATAAGCGTGGAACCCATCGAAGCTCGTTATGAGACCAAGATGTGCGATTGCAGTGGCTAATCAAGCACATGTATGTATCCGTCAAACACGGCACCGATCAAAGGAGTGAACGCAGCTTACCGAGAGTGGCTAGCCAAAGAAGAAGCGTAACAAGTACCGCTCGTCGTTGCTCCGGGAAGAGGATCCAACCACGCCTGATTATGATCATGTCATTAATGATAGGCTATGGATGACATTAGATTCAGAATAAGGTCATAACTTCGAAAACGCACCAAGAATCTCGAAGTCCACGTCGCTACTACATCAACCTTGTAATCCTTAAAATTTGCGGAGGCACGCTTTTCGTCAAGGGGCAAAGTAATATCGTCGACAAGTGCTGATCGAATCAGGATCCACAAAGCTATCCAGTAGGCAGCCCAATAGAGAGTCAACATTATGAAGCTGAGGATAGTCATCGAAAGGAGAGCTGGGGTTGGGCGAAATGTGAGCCTCCGACGAAATCTGTACAATAATGTTAAGCATAGAATGTCTCGACACATGTGTGTAACCGTGACAATGTACATGATTAGGAAGGTGAAGAAACCTTATGACGGCAGTGCGAAGGTGAGCCCGTGGATATGGAGATCCGAATGCTCTCACCGTAGAGGAACGACAGAGCAACGACCACTGCTATGTACGACAAGAGCGATGTGCCGATGCTCTGGAGGAGGGTCCTTTCATGGGGTGTCATGATGCTAGTGAATTAGATCTAGGCCGGTTCACAATGATCAATAAATAGGCAAAGGAGTGGGCGTGCAATGGGTGTGTATGGAATGCCGGATATGTCGATGATGTGATCCTCGGTCCGGGTGCCTAAGACGCT
>JABCKH010000537.1:0-12673 GCA_018851285.1 Lyophyllum semitale | reverse complement strand
TGTTTCTCCAGAAAAACCGTAGAAACATTTAATTATTTTATTTGCTATTTCTAAAGAAATATTCTGAATTTTTCTTGAGAAAGATGACTTAGATGGGAGAAGACGTGTTTCTAACACATTTTTCTCCAGAAAATTTGGTGGCATCCAGCAGTGTATATAGTTTCACATATCGCACTTTGGAGGCAGTTGCATGATTGGTCGTGCTTAGTTGTGCATCCCGACTCGGGCCTCGGCGCAACGGCGGGCAAAATTAGAAAAATTAAATTCTCGCCCTATCTCTGCCCGAGCTCAGACAGCCCACAGTGAATCTGACCATTCTGAAGGTACCATAACATGTATAAGCATTGATATTGGCAGTGTGACAGAGGAGGCGGGCAGGGAAGCGGGACGATCCTCCAAAAAGGACGCCGCCTGACGCCGTTACTCCTCCCCACAGAAACTCCTTCCTATCCATTCTCCACCAGCTTCTCCTTCCCCACACCAATGGCTCTGATCCCCACCACACTCCCTTCTCCCGCGAATGCAAACCGTGGCGGGGCAACAGCTGTCACGACAGGCGCTGCGCCGCGCTTCCTGAAGCACGCGAGCGCTCTGCAACAGGAGCTCTCTGACCAGCTGGCGCAAATGGCGACACAGCTCAAGCGTAACACGGTGCACCTCTCCGAAACGCTGTCGCGCGACTAGGCGGTGGTGGAGGAGACGCAACAGAAGCTGGAGAGCAACTTTGATGTCATACAGAAGGAGCGGATACGACTGAGGGACCACCGAGGGAAGAGTGGGTCTACAACCCGCCTTATCGTGTTCATTGTCCTTACTGTGATGCTGTTGTTTGTCCTGATGGTTTCAATTACCCGATTGACTTGAAATGGATTTCATTGCCTATGTAGTACAAAATATCCCGGACGATGATATCTGGATCCTATCGTGTAAGATCTATTATAGCGTCCTAGATAAATCCACGTCGAAACTTCGATGCTAAATAACAACTCACGACGGTAAGTGGATGCGGGTATAAGATTAGGTGGGTATCAGGAATTGGGCTGCGCTACGCCTCGCGGAACGTGGTGTCGCTGTCGCCTCGACCATGGGTGAGATGTGTTGGGGTGCTGCCAGAGAGGAATTTTATAGTCGAAAGCTCGTAACTAGTCCCTTGGGGATATTTGTTCATAGTGAACTCGCGGATATTCATGGTCATCCGTGCTGCCTAGTAAAGAGCACGTGTGAGTAACATGCAAGATAAGTAAACATGAGGGTATGCATACGGCGACACAGGCAACGGAGCTGCAGGGCCTGTAAGGGGCAATGTGTCAAGATTAGAGTGCGGCGAAAGTGGTACTGACGTACTGTATCAGAAGTGCACCGAGAAATCCTCGACCAAATCTGGAAATGAAGAGGTTGACAAGAAGGAAGACTGATTTCCACAACGTCAGAAAATGCAGATCATAGTGCCACCGGTGGCTTACGGAACATAATGACAAAGTAAATCAAGGAGTCTCGGGCAAGAACATGAAGACTGTTGGACCAGTGACTTTGAGCATAGGCAACGAGAACTAAAAAGTATCGACGTACGTTGGGGACACAAAATTGTACTTGAAAACCTTGTAAACAGTCATAACGATGATGACACCTAAAATTTGTCGGGCTCAGCCTTCGTGGACGTAAAGGGGGAAATCCAACGACGCTCACATTCAAAGAAAACGGGTGGGATCCTAGAAGATTGATGTCAGTTTCGATATAGTTGTAGATACCAGGTGGAAAAAAAGACATACCAAGCAGCATAGTAGTACTTTGGGGCAGTGAACAGGCAGCCAGGAAAGAGAACCCCGCCCGGCACCGCTGTACACATGCGTAAATGAAATCGATCGTTGAACACACGACCTGTTGAAAACTCACTTGTGGTCTTGGTCAGGATGTCTATGGACATCCCTAGCCATGCCCCCAGCGAGCCTGTTGCCGCATCTGCGTAAGCGGAAGCAGGGTAAGATGAAAAAACAAGTTCTGACATATGTATAGCGCGACCAGGAAAATAGCCACTTTCTAATACCAAAGGAAAGTGTAAGAAGGTGGAAAAGATTCAGGTTCGAAGACGCGTGATACCTTGCTTTGGCCATCTTGGAAACATTGCGTGTAAATGGAAGAGAAATCACATTGTTGGCATTCCATACTCACAAATTGCCAATACCCGAAGGATGAGTATACCATCGACTGTGCTGATCGACAGAATTGTTGGCCTGGAAAAGCAAATTACAATCCAACTATGGGGAAAGGCTAGACGTTACACACCATGCCGTCCAGTCGCCGATGAATTCACAGCTAGGGATGATAGGTTTCAATGGTGCTTTCCTTTGTTCGATGACTCGAACTTACACCTGGGGAGAGGTCAGTTGGTATTCCTTCATTCGTTGAGACAGTATTAACGAAAACAACATACGGCTTTTCCCAGGTGGATGGAGGGTGCTGTAATTCGTTGCGTCAACATTTTGCCAGAGATGGGAACGTATGATACGTACTCAGTCCATCGAAGCTGTGCCCAACGTTCAGCTCTGTGTTTCAACCAAAATCAGGAAGAAACTAGGACAGACAGGAGCATTGGAGGAATGATATATCGGTTTATGAGGAATAAAACCTTCGGAAGTCGCCATGGAAGCCTGGAAATAGATTGGGATAAGCTCTCGCCGTCCTCCTAGTATCGACGCCAAAGAGCTTACGTCCATATCCTCGACACCTAAAATAATTTCAATTGAGTGCCATCGTACTTCAGGCGTCCACAACGCACCTCGATGTCGAAAGTGAGAACGTGATCGTAAACAAGAACCATCTGCCATATGGACACGGAATCAGACTCAATGAAGTTGAACAACGTGCTGGATAACGCTCACCAAGAACGCGACTACAACACGAAAAAGAAAAAATCGTCCTCAGTCATCTCTAAATTCAACAAAAGGGTAGTTTGGACAACGTACTATTGGTGTATCGGACTGCAGCATAGTCCTTCAACAGCTCCACCAAACCCTCAATATTCCCTTCCGACATGGCCGATTTATGAGACGACGCTAGCGCTCGCGCCGACACTCAGGCCTCAGGTCCTACGTCGTGGGGAAAGGGGTGCAGAAGCCTCTGCGTGGCACCAAGGGATCGAAGGTTATAAAAGTAGGAAAAGAATGAACGTGTGCGCAGGAAGCCCATTCGGAACTTTATTACATTCACCAAAATCTGCCACATGGATCTCAATCCTTGTCCGATTGCAGCTCATGTGTCCCCAAAGTAGGAAACTTTATGCCAAGTGATTGGGACGGGTGGGGGGATTCGATCAAGGGCGATCAAAATTCGGAAGAACTACTCATCCAGATCAGGCTCTCGTCACCATCCTCGTTTATGGCGCTTCATCATCTCTCCTCAGTATAACGCTTCAAATTCACTGGTCTGCGAATGCTGCTCATACTCGGATTATCATCTAAAAGACTTCCCACCATCGGTAGAATTTGTTATGAAGGCATACAGAATCAAGTAGCATCGGTCCCAAGGTCCTTCCGAGGCTCCTAATAGCCGCCACTCGGACTGTCAAATGCACGCGCATGCCAGTTGGCAGTCAACTGGCCCTAATCTCCCGTGCCTGCCAGATTAGCAGAAAGCCAAATGAACCTCCAAAACAAGATATCGCCCAGCGCCAGCCAGACTCTTCTCGTATCAATACACCTGTATACAACCCAAGGCTTAGGCGATCCTCGGCAAGAAACTTTCATTAAGGGACGTTCCAGAAGGCTTGTCAGCGGTGTGTCTTCACCTACTTGGTCAAAAATTACTAGCTTCACCTGTGATGGAGTTACCTGACCCCACCTCCTCGATATGACGGCTGTCTCGAGAAACAGCGAGCGCATCACGGTGGCTATAACCGTGTTGGGACCGACCAAGGACCGACTCAAGAATTCATTCTGCTCGGAATACTTCTCTCGGCCCTGCTGTTGATAGAGCTTTCTTTAAATATGGGCGCCCGTCTGCGCCCGTTCTTTCAACGGACCGGGGTTACCGTCTCTACTTATTGTACTTCTCGTCACGAGTGCTTTCCAGGTGCTTTCTAAATTCAAGAGACGTTCCTTTAGAGTCAACTTTCGATTGCTGCGGGTTGGCTGCGGGTTTCATTGCTTTGCAAGCGTTCGCACGTCTGCCATTTCCACCGGTATTCCTGCCTGAATTGGATTGTCAATCTAGTTTCCGAGTGCGGTGTCAACAAGCTTGAGGCAGCACCTCTGGATGACATGTATGTGAAGACCCAACTTGGATGCGCCATCATTCAGTCCCTGGATGGTTCCAATTCTGATTACTCCACACGAACTATTCGAGTACGCCTGGCAGTGCCTGACCCAAGGAGCCGAAGGGTTATCGATTATCACCGGTAGTCGAACTGCGTAATGAGAAGGATTCCAAACGGGTACTTATCCTAGGGGCCGTACGAACTAGCTACGAATTCGGAAGTAGTTTTCAATAGAGACAACCCTCAGCGTTAGCCCTCCCGCTAAGCTATCTCTCCGCCATTTTCAAAGTCTGTCTCAGTTCTTCTGGGGTTTCATAAACATCTTCGCGAGGAACTAAGCCCCGCGCTACCAAGCCTTCCAACGTCCATTCTGGCTCTTCCTCGATGGCTCGTTTCAGAGCCCTCGCCGCAGGCGTGACGTCTTCAATGCTGACAATCCAATTGTCTACCCATGTCTTGCCCATCTCGCCTGATATTCCAATCTGTATGCTCCTGTATGGGAGTGCGCCCAGCGCCGGCGAGCGTTCTGGATCCCACTGCACCCGCACTGGTTTACTCTTCTCATCGTCAGTGAGATGGCCACCGGTCGAGACGCTTGCAGAAGACAGCAGCTGATAGAAGTGCTCGTGCTTCATCTTAAGCGCTAGGATGTGATCCTGATTCGCGTCTTTGTAAGAATACCCAGAGCGATACCTAGAACAGAAGATCAATAAGGGTGGAGTCAGATATCAAGCGGGGTTCTCTGTACATCATCCAGCACCAGCTTGGCTTTATCCAAGTCATCCTGGTGGGTTTGAATGCAGGTGACGCCGATAATTTCTGCTCCTTGACTGCTAGAATAGCGATAGCAGCCGAGTAGGCTTGATAGACGGTAATGGTCTCGGCGTCATAGAGGGCGCGTATCTGTCTATATGGAACTGGAGACGCAGAGGAACCGGACGCTGAAGTTGTCATTATTATGGAGGATGTTCAATGGTGAATATTAATGGTACTTACATGCATTGTATCAATCATATGCTGTGCCTTGATCATGAACCCGAGGCCGATGCTGGCCAATGGGGTTGAGACGTCGCCGCTCGCGTGGTTTGTGGCCGCGTTGCCAAGGCTGGTGATCGAAAGCGACTTGTGATCGACGTGTGAGAAGGCGCCAATGCCTGAGCGCCGCCAAAACTCCCTATAGAAATCAACACCATGAGCTCAAAACTCATCCTAGTAACAGGAGCCACAGGCAAGCAAGGAAGAGCATTAATCGCTGCTCTCCGCCCTCTCAGCGCTGGTGACACGGAAACAGCGGAACCAAACCCATTCCACATTTTGGCGTTAACGCGGAACTCGAACTCTCCGCTGGCGAAAGAGCTGGCACAGGAGAAACATGTGGACGTGGTACAAGGGAACCTTGACGATGCACAGTCGGTCCGAAAGGTGTTCGAAGAAGCGAAGGAGAACGGCGGCATTTGGGGTGTTTTCTGTGTGCTTGCGTTTCCAGGCCTTGGCGCGCCCGGGGACGGGGAAGAAAAGCAAGGAAAGGTGCGCCGAATACACTGCTTGCCATGTAGAACGATTGCTGAACGTCAGTAGACCCTTGCAGACCTCGCTTTGGAATACAAAGTCTCTCATTTTATATATTCGTCCGCCGAACGTGGCGGCGAAAGCTACGACGACAAATCGACTCTCGACCGGCGTGCGAAAGTCAACATCGAGAGGCACATTCGGGAACTAGGTACCAAAGGCCTGAGTTGGACGTAAGTCCTGCCCCACCCAACGATACCGCCTTAGAAACCATATATCACAGGATCCTGCGCCCAGGGTTTTTCATGGAGAACTTTGAAGGAACCATCGGTGCTATTACTGTGGGAGTACTCAAGACTGGCCTTAAGCCTGATACTACCATCCAGCTGATCGTGAGTGTACATCTTTTATTCCAGTCTCAATGCTCACATCGATATTGCAGGCTGCGGACGATATTGGTCACGTTGCTGCTGGTGTGTTCAATGTGAGCGAGGCGTACGACCTTACTATCTACACTTGTCTGACATGTCACTAGAAGTCAGAACCACATACATCAAACGTCCTAGTCGTTGTGGGCGACGTTTGCACGACCGCTCAGCTAGAGGAGGCTTACAAAACTGCAACTGGTCGCTCCATATCGTCAACACCTTCGTTCCTAGCTGGGATCCTCATAAAAATCAATCGCCACACGCAAGACCTGTACGTCGTTTAACTTCTTGCTGCTTTCTCATTGTTCGACGGGTCTTCCAGACTCAAGGATCTGGAACGCGTCCATTCTACACGGATTGGCCCTAGCCATGAAGAGATTGCAGTCCAGATCGCTGCAGCCAAGGACGCATATCCCGAGATAAAGACCTTTGGTACCTGGGCCGCACAAAGGAAAACGAAGGAGTCGAAATGGGAAAATAATTGGAATCAGGTTTCTATAGGCCGCTTACTTATGGGCAAGCATTGAATCTGCGAAATCCTTCCATATTTTCTTTCGCGGTATGTATACGTAACACTGGAAATCATGTGGTCCTATCGTGGTAATCATCACCGGCATTATTCCAACGTAGAGAAATGTACCATGCCCACCTGGTTCTATGCATTGTAGAGCAGACTTTTAAGGTGCGAAATTTGTGATACATCCATATTACATACGCTAATTCGATACAGTTAAGTAGGTAACCCAACAACATCTATCGTCTCCCAAACCGTATATTCTCCGCCAAGTCAGTCGTCGAGTCAATGGTCATGGAGCCTTTAATCAAGCGGTCACTGGCGCCACCATATTCGCGTTCGAAGGCGAGGTCTGTCGAACATTGACCTTCTTCCCCAAGCTTTGCAAATCCTCCAAGACGATGGCCGCATCCAGTCTGAACAATAGCTCAGAGGCGCTCTCAATGATTGGAGTCATCTTGTTGTCCCGGTATCGCTCCATCTCCTCCTGTGAAATGGCGTCCGGAGTTCCATCCCGCGCATGGTGTTCCAACCACACCAAGGCATCGGCCTCCTCGATGAACTTGTCGATGTGTTCGTGCATCTCCGGTAGAAGCTCGTGGAAGACGTGTCTCGCGATCCCGACATACGCGTCTTCCGCCTCCTCGTACTCTGGTCCCGGCTCCATTCTCGCCAGAGCAGCGTTGATGCTCGCGACCTCGCGCCTTTTCGCTACAAGTGCGCTGAAGACTCCCCGGAGGTTCCAGGAGAGTTTGCCTTCTCGTTGGCGGCGGACCTCCTCGACGACGTCGGGGTCGTAGCTGTCCGAGGATAATCCGTAATGGGTAAGGAGCATCTGGGCCTCAAGTGGGAGTTCTTCGAGGGAGAGACCGTGATATTTATAAGGTGGGATGTCGTGGCCGATGCTTGGCATAGTGGTTAGGGCAGTATGCATGTTAATGGTTGTGACGGCGGAGTTGCGGGATAAGAAGAGAAAAGGACTCTGAGAGTGGGTGAACGCAGGAGAGACACGGCGAACCAATGCGGTCGTGGGCTTTATATATCGCATTGGAGGACCAGTCCTGGCCAGCCCCTCGCGCGCCAATTGAGAGATGTGACCGCTTTGTCTATGGTCGCCAAGAAGCGTGATGACGTTGACAAAGACCAATACAATATGATTCCCTGACTCCATTGTATTCAGTTTCAACGATGCCATTTGTCAATTGTACGAAGCACCAACGAAGCACAAGACATGAACCATAAGGATAAACTGACGGATATGGCAGAAGCAGATGGTTGCAACTAAGTGGGTGCATCCGGAAGCCATGGATAACAATGAGAATACAAGAGATTCATCTTAGTGAATTATGCAGATAACCCGCAAGATTGAATCGTAGGCTGAATGATACAGACACCACTTAAAATTGATAGGATTTTACGGAGACTTATTGCAGGGTGTATGAGTGATGGCCTTGGAAGAAGTAAGCTAGGATCGAGCTAGGGTTAAGACGTCTAGGCTGGGATTACGTTTACGAGCGTAGCATGGTGGGAACGAAGGAGGTGAGGAGCTACGGTCAACATAGCCTCCAGGTAATGACGTGGGAGGGAAACGCGACGACGAGGGTTGCGTTGTCTTTCTACGTTGGGGCGGTCGGGCCAGGTTGATTCTACGTGCGGCATGCGCCTCGGACGAGGGAGCTATTATAAGGGGAGGGAAGGTCGAAGGTTCGTCCATTGGACCGAGTGTCGGCGAATGCATTGGGAACTGGGTGTGTGTTTGTGGACTGGCCATAGAAGAGGGAGACAGGGCTGCAGCACCAGTGAAAAAAGCAGCCGCGGGACCGGCTGCTGAGGAGGCATCGGCAGGAGGATTGTCGGGTGCAGAGGTGGAGGAGGAGGCGCCCGTGGCATGAGTTGCGCACTGGCATGGACCCGCAGTAGAGGTAGATAAGGAGGAGCCAGGGGCGGGACTTCCGGCGGCACTAGTCGCGGATGGGGGTCCCACTCCCGGCGCGGCGCTAGCTGCAGGTTGGGTAGCCGCAGTAGATGTAGATGAGGAGGTGCCGGGAGCAGGAGTCCCGGATGTAGCAGCGGCACCAGTCGTGGATGGGGGTCCCACTCCCGGCGCTGCGCTAGCTGCAGGTTGGGTAGCCGCAGTAGATGTAGATGAGGAGGTGCCGGGAGCAAGAGTCCCGGATGTAGCAGCGGCACCAGTCGCCGATGGGGGTCCCACTCCCGGCGCTGCGCTAGCTGCAGGTTGGGTAGCCGCAGTAGATGTAGATAAGGAGGTGCCGGGAGCAGGAGTCCCGGATGTAGCAGCGGCACCAGTCGCCGATGGGGGTCCCACTCCCGGCGCTACGCTAGCTGCAGGTTGGGTAGCAGCGGCATGCTCAGGAAAGCGCTGCCGAAACTCCTCCAAGTACTCAGGTGGTATGTCCCTCGAGATCGATTCACGGGAGGTTGAGTTTTGCATTGCAATCCCAAGACCAAATCGCCGCCAGTCATCGGCTGTGAGAGGGGTGAACACTTGGTCCACCGACAGACTGCTGTTATCGAACCATCGGTTGCCGGGGCAAGCTGCAGTGCATTCTGGGTGCGCACCACGACTGGTGGGATGTTCCTTGGCGGTCCGGTTGGCCCGATGGTAGACGGATGCCACCAGGGACGATGACCTCGCCGTCGACCTCGTACGGCTCCTTGGGGCCCCTGGCGCGAGACCTGTTAGGGGGTGTATGTCTGCAAGTGTGGCCACATTTGCTCCAATGTCTATAGGGTAGGGATGTGTAACTGATGGACATCGTGTGGTAGCTCGGACTAGACTGACGTTGGAATCGGTTGTATGGGCTGGAAGGAAGCAATGGTTCTTGACAGAGGTATTTGGCTGTTAGCTGACACGGCAAGCGGTGGGCAAGAGGCGCTTCAGCCAGGCCATGCGGCGCGTCTCGTGGCAGGGCTAATATACCCAGTTTATATGTGGACAACACCGGCGATGGCCGACGATGCTTGAACTCCAGACGCTCGTGATATACGCCCTCGCTCTCGCAATACCTGCTGCTTATCTCACCTACCGCCACTACTTCAGCTCGCCACAGGCCATACCCCAGTCCGTCCCAGAACCTACACAAAAGCCGCTCAAATCCATCATGCAAGCTGCCAGAGAGGATCTTGCTCCCCCGAAAGATGACCCATACACCACCGAGCAGTTGAAACAGTACGATGGCTCGGACCCCCAAAAACCCATTCTTGTTGCTATAAAGGGTGAGTGGACAGGATAATATTCAGTATACCGACTCACCGCCGTTATCTGCATAGGAACTATCTTCGACGTCACCCACAAAGCCGATGTCTATGGTCCAGGAAGGTCCTACAGCATCTTCGCAGGGAAAGACGGGTCAAAGGGCTTGGGCATGTCCAGTCTGGATCCCGAGTACGCGGTTGCAGATTATAGTGGACTTGACGAGAAAGATCGGAAGGTTCTGGATGACTGGCATTCGTTTTTCTGGTGAGTGTTTTTGACGCGATGATGGCCTTCTTTTAAGTATGATTCTTCTTGTCTAGTAAGCGTTACAATATTGTAGGAAGAGTGGTCGATCCTGCTACCTCGAGTCTGTAGCCTTCTCGGCTGCTTGATTTCTATGTACTGGTCGCTTCCTTTTCTGCTATACTCTCGCTCGCTGTCGTTGAAAGAGAATAGAAGTCTAACTGATAGTGTACGATATCCGCTTTTTTTTTCCATTGTTCGACGTTTATGTCCTATGTTCTTCTTCCCAATCATAAACAGTTGTCTCTGTGTAGTACGAAGTGCATCCACTCTCCGTACCCAGGTCGACTTCGCAATCTCAGCGCCATTCATTGCATTGTTCTCAAAGGCGCCGTGTCAGATTGATGGATCGATGGCGTGCTCTCTCCCCGGCGCTTTTGGCTCCGAGTATTCAATACATCGTCAAAGACCTTCGATGACGCCCACGAGTGGGTGAGCCTATTTGTTTAGAGTGTCAAAGCTTGATGTCTGCTACCGTAGTTCTGTCGATCGTGTTATCTCTTTGCCATTCCACATAGGTACCACTGGGCTTCTCCAGCACCGGATGTCTCGTACAGTGGTGATTCAGATATTGGAAGCGAAAAATTCTCCCTTGAGCGTCAGACCTTTGCAGTCATTGGTCCGTGATTAGATGTCACGACGACATCACTAAGAATAAAAGGCCCGCGAGTGAGGGGCAGCAGAGAGCTCTTGAGATAGGTCATGCTGCACAAGTCATGGGCCAAACCCTAATCAATGTAAACCATGATGCATGAGTACCGAATACATATGTTAGACAGAACCGAAGAATAAAGTTAGAATAATGTTCGCGAACCCCAGTTGTCCTCCCATAATCCCAAGAAACGTCAACCTATCTCACAGCCAGATAGAGCCCTTCAATAGCCACATTGGCCTGCCAAATTCCCAGTCTCCGAACCGCACGCAGAGCCGCCGGGGCTGGAAGCACGAGGATGAGCGCAGGCAACACAAATATGATTATCACCAAAGAGAACACGATAGTGATGCTAGGTTTGATGACGAGGAAGTAGAAAAGCGCTTGGTACGATGTAGGGTCTGCAAACTGTCAGGCACAAGGTTTGATTTCAGATAGTTGCTGTTGGAGGCATGAAGGTAGAACGAACCATAGCATACGCATTCTTGTAGAATGACTGTTGTGGAAGAAGGTCACCTGCCGCAGCAGACCCTGCTTCGACTTCAGCGGAGGTGGCCTCACGGCGCCGCGTAAATATTGGTCGTGGGGGGTAGGGCGCTGGATATGACAGCGGTGAATGGAATCGTGATTGTAGGGCAAGCTTAGGTGGCAAGGTCAAGGAGAGAAGTCAACAATAAAAGATATGAACAGACCTCGCCTCGAGCGAAAGTTCGAGCCCCAAGCAAGTCGAAGAAACAGAGGATGGCGCCCAAAGGTAGCGCCATAAGAAGGGTCGTCCCCGCCTGAGATAAGTGGGACATCGGTGAGACGAATAGAGGCAAGAAAGACAGACGCACCACAGTGAATACGAACAAGTAAACCCAAGCAGCCAATGCGTACGGGAAGTTGAGCACTGCGAGATGGAATAACGACCGGTAGTACGACTTTTGCACCATTGGCCTGAAATACCTTCTCCACGACGCTTTAGAGAAAAAACCACCCTTGCGTTGACGTGCAGCCTCCGCCCGCTGTGCGTGCTCATCGTCACTCGACAGTGGCAAGTAGATCTGCCTCCCCCCGTCCAACTCTGCAAAATCACCCTCTCCCTCGGTACGGAACAGTGACAAAACGGTCTGAGCCAGCGATGGTGCCACTGAGGTCGTACTCGTGTGCGACAAAGATCGTGGTCGACCGCTCACACGCGCGTGATTGGTAGTCAGAAACGGAACAGCCTCCTCCGTACCTCCTTCCTCGTGCTCATCAGGCAATGGGCCAGCGCTCAGTGGCACCTGCGCCGACAATTGCGCCTCCTGGTCTGAGTATGATTCCCCAGACGGGAACTGCGTGTGCTGAGTTGTTTGAATTCGCGGTGCGTGTCGATTGGCACGGCCTGTTCTCCGTCGATCGCGTGAGGGATAAGGAGGTGGAGGGTCTACGATAACCACGTCACAGGTATCTGAGGTGGGAGGAAGAGATGTTATCGTTTCAGTTGTTGGGTCGTCGTTGGCGGCCATGGTATGTAAAGACAAGTTTGTTCACACGACTATTGATGTAACTATCACATTTCAACATCTACTCCAGTATACATATCTAATCATGTTTGTATGTGAGTACCTCACCTACGGAATGGGGAGCTTGCCTTATCCAAGTCTTTCACACAATGCATATCCGAGTAGAAGAGCATACATTTAATCATTGAATACGTATTCACTAAGGTCCATCCCATGCATGTCTAGAGTAAATCCCAGTGCCTCCCTCCTCAAATTGTCCTCTCTCAACATTTTCATTGACTCAGTTTCTTCCGCCCGCTGTAGTCGAC
>JABCKH010000536.1:0-12695 GCA_018851285.1 Lyophyllum semitale | reverse complement strand
CTACTTTAGAGGTATTGCCGCAAACAAGTTGTGTTCTGCTAGAACACTTGTTTGGAAACACCTGCCAGTATCTGGTGTTTCATCACAAGTACACGTGAAAGGCCGCGCATCATACCCGTCTCATAATACCCAAGTCGCTCATATTGTTTCATTGCTGATGTGTAGGCTTCCTGCGCATCGTCGTACTTCGCATTGAGGAGATACAAAATGCCGAGGTTGTTAGAACAGTGCGCGAGATAGAGAGCGTCCTCCAGGTCTGTCAACATCACCCTGGCACGGCTAAGGAAGTCGAGGGCCTCCAGTTCCCTTTTAGTGGTATATGCATGCAGGACTCCGAGATGAAATAGACAAAGCGCAACACCACGTTCGTTGTTGGCGGATTCAAATTCCGATTTTGCATCTTCTATGAGCGCTTTCATCACCTCAAACGGTCGGCTAAGAGTATGGAGATGCGCAGTAAAGATCTGCAGTAAACACTCAGCGGCACATGCTTCCCGGGAGGTGGATATGAATTTTTGCCGCGCAAGAGTATACTGGTTGATGGCACCATCGTAGTGCCCAAGACTGAGGAGGATATCACCATGACAAAATAGCACGGGTCCGGGAGAGTTGTATCGCCTTCAACCGCAGTCACGAGCTTCAACGCATGCTCAATAATGTCTGTGCGTGGCCGGGTCCATCGCTGATGACTCGCCAGCACGAGAAGAGCGTCAAGCACGTTGTGAGAAGGGACCGTGGTTTCAAGGAGAATGGCTACCAGATTCCCTTCCTCGGCCGAAAGCGCAGCCGTATGCTCCTCATACGAAGCATCGCCTAGGGATGGTTTATGCTGTGCCAAGAAGTCGTACGCCACATCAACCATGGAAGCGAAGATGTTGTCAGGAAATCGGGAAGGGTCAAGGATATAGCGTCTGATGACGGGAAGGACGACGTATGTGGAGTCTCGCTGTTCGATCAAGGACGTTTCGCTAAGGACTTTCAGGGCGCCGGCCAGGTTCTGCAATGAACGTGCCCACAAACCCTTGAGCACCTTGAAGGTGGCGCCAACAGGGAGCAGGGTGGTGATGGCAAGAAGCTGGAGCGCTTCCGGGTGTTTCCTCATAGGCGAGCTATCGACGGAGAGGCCAATGCAGACGTCCATGCTGTGTTCCGCGTCGGATCCCTGACCTAACAGCCCGGTGCCGAGCTGCGTGTACTCCCCGACAACCTCCTGTGCGGACAACCTAGTGAGTTTTGCAACCTTTGCCATCAAAGTAACCGCTAAAGGCATGTGCCCGACCATGTCAAGCAGCTTCGAAAGGTTAGGATCTGCGCTACCGTCGGGGTAGATGTCGGAATAAATTTGCCGAGCCGCATCTGCATCGACGGCTCTGATGTCCACGGAATGCCAGCGGATTCCGTCACACGGCGGCCTAGACGATCTCATGGTAACGAAGAGCGTGATATGAGAGATTTGTTCAATATCACGAAGAATATGCTCGGTTTCCGATCGGCCGCCATCCACATTCCACGGCGTCTCAAAGTTGTCGAGTAGGAGAATGAGAGGCTCACTAGATGCTTTGAGCTCCATAAGTATATCGTCACGAGTATTCCCGGTCTTCCTAGTAACGGCCAACGACATATACAGCATGTCGAGGAAGAGGGATACGGACGTGGCCTTCACACAGGGAATCCAGACGTGGTTTCTCTCCGGAAAACACTTTCGTAGCTCAGGATGTGCTATTACCGCCAGAGCCGTCGAAGTCTTACCCATTCCACCTGAGCCTATAAGACAAGCCCAAGGTCGTTTCTGGCCCTCGGAAAATCGTGTCAGAATATCGACAAACTCTGCCACAAGGGTGTCACGACCATGGAATATCTGTGTATTAGCAGGTACGCTGGCGCGCGACCGAGGTTGTGATGCGGAAGTTATTGCTGGCAGACGCTCATCAATGATAGCTTTGACGTCTTCCATCGTGACCTGAATACGATCAAGAGACTGCTGTTGGATCAAATGGAAATTGATGATTCGTTTCTCCTGCCGGTCGAGAACATTGGTCTGGTCGATTCCACGGGCCAACTAAAGAGCGAACGATCTTAAGCGACAGCATGGAAGAACATCGAAGGTTTCTTACATTGAACCTTTCCATAGAACTATTCAAACGACTCACACACTTCTGGACTTTGCCTTCATTGATGCCTCTGACAAACACCACAAGCAAAGCAGGCTGGGAGGCGATTTCATCGAGTTTCGTCTGAATATATCCAAAATCCCTGCACAGCGGAGTCAATGTCGGCAGCGGAACAAGCAAAAGAGAATATCTCGAACCGTTGGAGCACTTTCACATCCTCCTTCAACTTCGCTTGGACCTCCTCTGCCTTCTTTCCCTTCAACTCGTCAACTAAAACCGTCACAAGGGCTTTAATGCGGAGTTTCAGCTCTTCCGCCCGCTCCAACGTTGCATGACTCTCCTACAAACGATGATCAGACCCATTTCACTGGAAGCTGAGAGTCTTACCTCGCAGGCCGTGATGAGGGTGGTAGCGAGCTTTACCGCAGCAGCTACACCAGGAACTGGTATTGCTTGGGCTACAGATTCTAGAACCTTGAGAAAGTCCTTTGCTGCTTCACCAGCATAGTCTCCAGTGGTGGGCTTTTGAAGATCGTCGTTCTTTCGCGTCGAGTCGGCTTCTCTCGCGACAGTTACAGTAGATTTCTGTACAGTTCATGAGATCAAATCCCAGCCAGCATAACGAAGACAAATCTTGCCAGATGTTGAACATCGTCAAAGTGCGATGTAGTGGCCTCAGGCCAACAGGGAAGCATGGTAGAATAAAAATAGGCGGCGAGATGGGAGTGTGTCGATGTGCTGGCATCCTATCAAAGTGTAAGTACGTCAAGACTCAAGATCCTTCATAGAAGCTTGACGGTTAAAGAACCAAACGACCTTTTTTCAATCAATTTGGGAAACGGTTAGGATAAGATGTAGACGAGATGTCTATAATACCATGTGGATGAGTGGTTAAGAAAATTGAATGCCATGAGTGCAAGCTTACATTTATTTATAGCCAGGCAGTTCCAGGCGCCTTTTTGCTGATCACAAAACTAACTTACCGCTCCTCGCGGCTTCCAAATCTCCACGAATCCGTACATCGGACAGTTAAGTACATAAGGAAGGAAATAAGTACATATCGCCATCTAGGGATCGGTACGTGCGATACAGGTTTCACTGAATAGAAGGGCCGTCAGCATTCATAACCTGCGCCGCAACTTGCAAAAAAGTACGCTCACAGGACCAGATCCATTCTACGCAAAACTGACGGTCAACTCGATATTCTTGCTTCTACAAACCTCCTCGAGCGGCGGTATACAGTCCTTCGAGATATTCACCCTCTTCAGCCCTTCAGTGTTCGTAAGGTAACTCGATCTGCTCTCGAACTTCGACGCCATGGACTTCAACACCAGAACCTTGAGTGAATGCAGCTCCGGAATGACCGCCCTCAGACGGTCAACGTCCTTAGTCACCACCACGAACAACGTGAGTTCCTCCAAAGACTCCAGAAGCTTGAGCGAGCTGATATCGATGAACGCGACGTTCGTTTCAAATTTCCGCAGTCGAACGAGCCGACGCGCCAAAGTATCATCGACAAGCGGGGGCTTATCATCAAGGCCGCGAGGGACGAGTGTATAAGTCTTGAGGGTAGCCGCCCAGCGCGTCAAAGCCTCGTAGACCGCCGAACGCTCTTCGTCCTTGAAGATGACAGACACATCGTCCGGGCCTATCTCCTCCAAGGCCGGTGCCATCGCCTGTAAGGCATGGAGGTGGACGTGTTCGAAGAGCGAGCACTCCCGCCACTCGATTCGCTTCAAGTGCGGGCATGCGTTGACCACGGGATTGAGGATCTTGGCGCGGATCGGGATAGTTCGGAGGTCCCGCGCTTCCAGCCACTGCTCCGCTTCGCGGCGGGCGACAGACCAGGGATCGTCGGGGTCGGATTCTTCTGGGTCTGCCCCTTCCTCCTCCTCGTCCGTATTTTCTTCGTCCTCGCTCCCGTCCTCTTCCTCTTCCTCACTACCGTCTTCTTCCCCCTCCTCCTCCTCACTTTCCTCGTCCCACAGTATCTCAACGGGCGAAGTCGCATTGTTATGAAAAACGACAGTCTCAAGCTCCGGCCAATCCATCATCATCACCAGCAAGTCGTCGATCGTGCAAAACCCATCACATTCCGTGTCGCGGAGGTTGTACCTGACAGTCAAACATTCGGTCAACACGATGTTTAGCAGAATCGAGCCACTTCCTACCTCGAGATCTCAAAATACTGCAACCGTTTCAACCCCTTCACCGCGCCATAGAACTCGTTCAGAACGTAGCCATTATACCCCTTGAGCGTGAACCGCGTGACGTTGGGGCACAACGTCGTGATCTTTGCCTGAGCCAGCGACTCCTCCCTAGCGCAGTTCATCGTCGAAAACCGAAGCTCCCGGACCATCTCCGCCAGTCTGGGATGCCCACCGAGCGTTTCCGCTAGACGGATCGCCTGGTTGGCACCATACGCTCCATGCTCGTCGTTGTTCGATCCAAGGGAGACAGACGAGTAGAGGTGACGCTCGGCAGTGTCGCGCCAGCCCTGGCAAACGAGAATGAGGGGGCGGAGGGTGTAGGTGGGGTAGAAGAGGAGACTGGAGTACTTAAAGTGGCTCGGAAGACCCATTTCCTGGAGGATTTGCGCGTCGAAGAAGTCGAAGGATAGTCTTTCGGCTGCCGTGTCGTCCTCGTCGTAGGACCCATCAATGGAGTCATCCTCATCCTCATCCTCAGATCCTGGCTCGTAAGTGTACCCGGCGCGCCGCCGCCCAGCTTTGGATTCCGCTATGTAGCCGAATATTTCGCTCAGGACATCTTGGGGGAGGCTGGCTGCCATTGTCGACGATTGAGACGCGTCGGGGCCCAACAAAGCCGAGAATCACGCTGCCGTTAGTCACGGGGGACCTATTTCAAATTCCCCAAAGCAAGCTGCAACACTGTTCACTTGAGGGGGGTCAACGCTGGTCAACGACGAGGTGAGAGATTGCTTTCCGATGAATTCCCGGAGGTCAAAACATTATGATGAATGGCATAAGATAGTCATGTGCCATGCCGTATCTGAGGTCTGAAGAAGCTTAACTGCAGATGCAGCTGGCAGTTACACTTAGGATAAACGCGGCGCGACAGGACACGACGCGAAACGACACAACGATCAGAGCGCATACGAGCGCTGTGTAGATAAATTCAGATGAGTATGAGGAGGTATGATGGAAAATTTGGTCCGAGCGGAGAACTGGACAAGGAGTCGGGCCTTTGATTCGAAGGGGGAAAGAGCGAGGATATCTCCTTACGTGCACAGAGCCTTGGTGGTCTTCGAACGTCGACGCTGTTTGGATGATACAAGGCCAAACTCGGTGCCAAGTGGTGACGTAGATGCTAAACTTGACGTCGTCCCGCTCATTGGCAACGCATCGACCTTGAGGATGGCGTCACCGGTGACGGCGGGCCCCAAGCCAATATATAAAACCGGCTCACCTCGCAGACCACCGCCTCAAACACAGTTTTACCATGGAAAAAGCAACATCAGTTCTCGGCGCACTCGACGCGGGCAAACAGCCCACCACTCAACAACTGACCCAGTTCATTGACTGGCTCGAAAAAGTCGGTATTTCATCTGCCGGCTCAGACGACCTCAGCTCGCAAGGCCGCGTTCTCGCAAAGGACCTCCGTGAAATCCTCGAAGCCTGGAAGCAGCTTGCATTGAACAAGAATGGTCAGTCCACTTCCAATCTCCTTTGGTTCACTTTTCTGAATTACTCGCAGGCGATAATATTGTGCAGGAAGCGATCTGGCACTTGGGTCAAGGCGAGATCAAGGCGTCTGGCGTCGACAAAGACCAAGCAACGGTCGACATGAACGCCCTCAGCGCATCTCTTCGCAATCTCCTCTCCGCACTCTGGGAATCCCTCTCTTCAGAATCCGGTGCTCTCTTGAACGACCTTGTGTCCTTCACCCGTCTCTCACTCGCCGACACTGCTGAAGTCATCGAGACCTCCGCAGGTAACGCCAAAGAAACTCTTCGCGAAATCGAGGAGGGGGTCCAGAAGGGCCAGAGAACCACTTTCATGGGCAGGGACGTAGACCGAGTTGAGGAAGAGAAACACGATGTCAAGGCCAAGTGGGATCACGGCGTGGACGCTATCAAGGGTGCTGGTGACGCTGCCATCGACACTGGCCGCACCGTATCCGATTCTGTAAAGGACAAGAAAGACAAGACAATGACCAGATTCAACGACGCATATATCAAGGTAAGCAACCGACATTTAACTTGACCCCGCCCCCGTTCACCCGTTCTCCAGATTTGCGACCGCGCCCAAAGCGACCCCAGGTATCGCGACGCCATCAATACCATCATCGACGTCCTCCAAAAGCGGACACACCAAACCCTCGACGCGACCAAATCCTACTCTCTCGCCTCCTTCATCAACGACCCCACTCCCGAGCAGCATGTTCCCAAGGCACTGGACCATATCCAGGCACTTCTTGAGCGCTTCGCCGACATGTCGCTGAACCCTTTGTTCGCCAAGGTGCGCACCTGCCTCGACTCCATCGCCGGCGAGCCGAAATTGCGCCAGTGGTTCGAAGACTTCTTCGACCTCGCCCGGAAGAACCTCACGGAGGAAGGGTATGCGCGTTCGGACGAGTCCCAGACGAAGCGGGGTGAGCTGCGCGAGCGCTGGACGGAGCTCCTCCAAGGGAACGCGAAGTGGAAGGCGGCAGTGAATCAAGTCAAGTCCGAACTCCAGCAGTTTTATCAAGGCTTGGTGGCGGATAAGGACGTGCGGCGCTTGAGGGCTGCTCATGCTCAGCTCGGCGAGGATTTGGAACAGGGTCTCATTGACGCCAGCGAAAAGGCGCAGACCGGGTTGGAAGCACTCATGGAGCGTGCGACGTGGTTCTGGCAGGACCTCTTCCGGGTCTACATCCCTCGCGGCCTCGAGTCCCTCAGCGACATTCCCATCCCCAGGTATGTTCCCTCAATCCACTATCCTAACTTCTCCTAACCCCATATCTATCTAGAACCGAATACAAAGACTCCGAAATCGAATTCATCCTCGAGAACCTAGACATCTCCACCCTCAACCTCCTCCCCTCGCACGTCTACATCCGCAACATCACCGACGTCGACATCGTCGCCCCCGCCTCCGCAACCTCCAGCACCCGCACCTCCGTCGGCACCCTCACCCGCATCAAAGTCGACGCCGTCCAGCTCTTCCTCAAAGACGTCTCCTTCTGGTACAAAGACCTCCAATCCAGCACCCTCTCCCCCTCCGAGTTCTCCGGCCGCCTCGCACTGACCCTCCCACCCCAAGGCATCTCCCTCGACCTCAAAGTCCGGCTCATCCCCTCCTCCGTCCCCGCGTCCTCCCCCTCCTCGCGCGCCTCGCGCGGTCACTACCACGCCGTCGAGTACGTGCATGTGGAGATCAGCGACGACGTGACGATGGAGGTGAAGGAGAGCAACCACGGGATTCTCCTCGCGATGTTCAAGCCCATCTTCGTCATGCGGCTGCGGGAGGCGCTGGAGCGGACGCTCGCGGAGCAGGTGCGGGCGGCGATTGAGTGGGTGGACGGCGTGGCGTGGGATGTGGCGAGGCGGCGGGAGGTGTTTGAGGATACGGGTGTGGTGGGCGGGGGCGCGGCGGTGTTGGCAGGGGTGTGGAGCGAGATTGGGAAACTGAGGAGGGAGGGGAAGAGTACGGGGGTGGAGTGGAGGGCGACGGGGACGGGGGTCGTGGTGGAGCAGAAGGAGGGGGATGTGCAGTTTGCGATGGGGGCGGAGCCGCAGATTTTGAGTGGGGAGAAGCGCGGGCCGGTGGGGACGGCGTCGGAGCCGCTTGCGAAGCGTGTGGGTGGGATGGTCGAGGGGGCGACGGGGGTTCAGGAGGTTGGGCAGGTCGCGGAGCAGATGGATGTTGAGGAGGCTCGGGAGAGGGTTGGGAAGATGAAGAAGCAGGCAAAGGGAGTCGTGAAGGAGGGTCAGAAGAAAGTTCAGACTTTCCAGAAGAGCGTGGAAGCCAAGAAGGCGCAAGAGGAGAAGAAGGAGGGCTGGCGAAGCGAGGCCTTTGAATTTTAGTGATTTTCTACTCTTCCTCTCCTTGTCCTGATCGCGTTTCTCTTCTTTGGCTTCTATCGGCATTCACGTACCCGAGAAAAGTAGTGTACTTGTATTATTACTGTCAACCTGTTTTCGAAATTAACTTATGGCTGTCTACAGCTACCGGCCTGAGGAGGCGACCAGAGATTGTTGACTGATTGCTCTTGTACGCTCCGATCTAACATCACGGGGCACTAAGTACTCTGGCATTCTGCACAGCATGGCAAGTTGTGTTCTCTACGTTCTACCAAAGAACCACCGGGCAACTATCGAAACTCCGAACATTCGCTTTCAATGACTCTGCCATTGCTGTCTTCCACGCTTGCGTTTGAGACCATTCCTCAGATACCCCGCTTGTTTTCTTCATCCGAGTTTCCGCTGCTCAATAATCATGTCCTCTGACGATGATATCATCTACTATGAGCACGCCGTTTACGTCTGGGTAGACCACGCCGAAGATCTCGAGCAATACGCACCGGGGGGTTATCACCCAGTCCACATCGGCGAGGAATATCATGGTGGCAGATACCGTATCGTGCATAAGCCTGGGTCCGGCAGTTACTCAACTTCTGTATGGCTTGCGAGAGACCTACAGGCGAATAGATTCGTCACACTGAAGTTTATGACTGCCGATCAAAATGCGGACTCGGAGACCAGGATTTTTCAGCCCCTCAGCATATCGGATCTATCCACTGAGCACCCAGGACGACGCTACGTCGTGGAGTTGCTTGATAGCTTCCCAGTCCGAGGCCCAAATGGCTGTCATTGCTGCCTGGTGACGGAAGTTGCTAGCCCTAGCGTCGGTCTGGTCAAAGACGCAAACAATGGGAGACTACTACCTATGGTAGTCGCGCGAAGAGTTGCATCGCAGTGCGTACAGGGCCTTGCATTTATTCACTCTTGCGGTGTTGTGTATGGAGGTATGTCCCCTCAGCTAACTATCAATAAATCTCCAATTCTGAAAGAAGCTCGACTCCTAGACTTCCACCACCACAACATCCTCTTCGTTCTTCCAGACTTTCACTCGTGGTCCAACGAGGACGTCTACAGGCATTTCGGACCGCCTGAACGAATAGAAGTGGAGAGGACCGATGGTCAGGTCCTGACACCAGCAGCACCCCGTTATGTCGTAAGAGAAATGAACCCACACAGGTTATGCGGCCTCGTCCTGCACGAGAACTGCAGTATCAAGATTACGGACTTCGGTGAATCATTCCACATAACCGATCAGAAACCCCAACCACCACGCACCCCCATCGCGCTTGCCGCTCCCGAGATCATCTTCAAAGACGATGATGACATTGGCCCTGCTGTCGATGTATGGTCTCTCGCGTGCACACTTTACGAGGTGCTCGGCGATCGCAGCCTCTTCTATTCCTTCGAGTCCGATCGGAACGACATCATCACCGACATGGTTCGCATGCTTGGGAAGCTCCCTATGCGCTGGTGGGACCGGTGGAGTGAACGCTCGACAATCTTCGAAGAGAAAGGCGCGTTTAGACCAGGCCCAGATATGGGGAATCGGAGGACCGTAGATCTGAGGGAACGGCTGGGATTGCTGCGTCAAGACGAAGGGCAGGGAGCGATCAGGCGTGATCTGTATGCGTTGGAAGTCATGTTTGGGAAAATGCTAAGGTATGGACCAAAGGATAGGGTAAGGTTACAAGATGTTGTGCTGCCGTTTTAAGCCGACGATGGCTGACGATGGGGATTCGGGCAGACCATCATTTGAAGGTTGGGTCTAGCCATAAGTACGTGCCTTCCCGCGACCCCTATCTATGACTATGAGCCTATGACTATTGCAGCCTGAATCGAACTATTCTCCTTGACTACGTGATCCGACGAAGATGCTTTTCTCAGATCACTGCGGCCAGCTGAAGCTCCTCACGCCGCAGAGACAGCAAGATCGGGCTTCCTCGCACAACGTGAGAGCTTTGCAGCTCACTGGCGTGGACACCAGAATTTCGTATAAAAGCCCAGCCATGAAAGCAGGGAACCCCCAGAGCCGGTCTCTTCCCAAATCACCCAAGTACAGTTTCACCACACATCATGAAATTCTCCGCTATTGCTACTCTTGCGCTTCCGGTCGTTCTCGTGGGCTGGACCGCCGTCGGGGCCAGGCCCCATCGCTTCAACACCCGCGACGTTGAAGGACTGGAGCGTCTGGAAGGGAGGCCATTCTTTGAAAATACGCGCTGTAGGTGTCGCAGCACTCATTCGTTATTTATTCATAAACCAACGACTGCTGCTTCACAGGCGGGCCAGGGGGTACTTGTACCAACCCCAAGCACGTTTGCACCAACGGGCTTTGCAATCCACCCCGCTCGAAACGTGGTCTCGAGGAACTGGAGTATTTGGAAGGGAGGCCATTCTTTGAAAACACGCGCTGTAGGTGTCGCACCGTCTATTCTTTATCTATTTGATAAACCAACGACTGCTGCTTCACAGGCGGGCCAGGGGGTTCCTGTACCAACCCCAAGCACGTTTGCACCAATGGGCTTTGCAATCCACCCCGCTCGAAACGTAGTCTCCAGGAACTGGTGTTCGCATGAACCAATCTCACGCGTGGGCCAGAGCCGAGTATTTGTTCTGACGTTGCATTCATTCTTTCACCAACCACTTGCGCTCTGCAGGTAGGAAGGACAAGAACTGCGGCAGTAATGTATAGGGTCTGTTTTGTTGAGCACTGTGAACCCGCATAAGACTAGTACTATCATGGTACATATTCTCCCTCGGCCTGCTCTACCGATCTGAGTCGTCAGCTGGACCAGGTCGTTGTCATCATAATTGCTGCTCTACCTGATGGCATAGTAGACTACAACGTGCGATGAAGAAAGATCGAGCTAGTGGTACATACAAAAATTAGGACCACGGACTCGGAGTATGCGGGCGCGGTGCAGCCCCTATATGGCGCATATACTGTCCGGAAATCCAAATGTAGGATTTTCGGCGCAGGTTGGCCTTTTCGGAGAAAAAACACGCAGGATGAGGAAGTTTGAGATCTACCGCACTAAGTAACCCGTCTTTATTACATTTTTAAGCAACCCAAATAGCAACATGTTGCTCGAG
Source organism: Lyophyllum semitale (assembly GCA_018851285.1). Lineage (NCBI taxonomy): Eukaryota > Fungi > Basidiomycota > Agaricomycetes > Agaricales > Lyophyllaceae > Lyophyllum > Lyophyllum semitale. Next base: position 1,463 of record JABCKH010000536.1, on the reverse strand, counting down.
AGTACTGAATTTGCTGGAAGAGAATAAAAGTGGAGATTATATACTTTTGCTAGGCACGAAGTACCACCATTATGACATTACTCATCCTCTTCATCGTCAGTGTCACTTTGAATCTCGTAGTCCTATTTGACTGATTCCCTCCTTGACCATTCCAAAAGTCTGACTTCCACTCCGCCTTTTCCATCTCGCCAGATGACAGCGCTGGGACTCTGAGGGTTTTGTGTGTCGGGAAAAACTTCACTGAGGAAAGGACAAGGCTCGGATCCGGCGGTCGCTTCATCTTCACTGACTTTCACGGTCGCTTCGATGACTTGAACTAACGAAGGACGCGGACCACGATCGCCTTCAGCGTACGCCTTTATGACTCCTTTCAACGTTGCTGCGGATACTCTGCGCAAGTGTTTAAACTGGGCGATGGCAACAACGAAATCGGCCTGAATCAAAACACAGGTTAACATCATGATATACTAGTACTTTACTAGATACGAGCAACATACCAAATTTCCATCGAACTCATCTCGAATAGTAAGGCTACGCAAGTTAGGCGTCGCCGTGGCCACTCGACTCAGAAAATTCGGTGAAAATGTCATTGAACTTCCCAATTCAAGGGTGTGGATCGTCGGGAAACGACAGAGGCTGATGAAGAGAGTATTCAGGTCCGCCGAATCGTCGACCTCAAAACACGGATCGTCCTTGTCTATTGGTACTTCACGGACAATCTCGAGCGGAGTCGACGTCGAAAGTCCAGAAAGTAATAAATTGCATGTATAGAGGGAACCTGTGAATGATCGTAAATTGGGGAGCATGTCGGCAGTAATGCTTGGGTACAATCTTCCGAATGTATTCACCAATTCGATGAGAGAAAATTCCTCGATCAATGGATGGGAGATGAGGAATGCAGATAATCCACCATGTTCGTCGTCTACGCCTTCGAGTTCAAGCGTCCGCAGGTAAGGCCATTTAATTTGAGACATCTGATCGTCCACTAGGAGAAAGTCAAAGCTCCATGCCGATTCGATTTTCGGATGGGCAAGGGATAGGGATAGGGATTGGAGGTCCGGGCAGCGATCTAGCATGTCAACAAGCTCTTCGGGGATATATCCACACCCCCGCCATATATCTGGATCTGAACAGGGTCTGCAACGGGTTACGAAATAGTACTGATGATGAAATCTTACCTGGCAGAATATCCCGAGCAGCTTTAACACGAACATGGGTCAACTTGTCGAATACAAAGGTCTGTTAACAGTCAGTAAGGATATCCAGAGAGTGCATAACTCTTACGTGTGCCATGTATTCTTTTCCAAACGAGGTCGGTAAAGAATAGAAGATACAGGAGCAAACTTACCCTTCTTATAATACTGTAGCATTTCAATCAATTCGACTGTCACGGGTCACAGGACCCCCTGTTTTGTCGAAATTTGCCGTGTGTCACAGGTCTCCCACAAGTTTGTCGAATCCAC
>JABCKH010000535.1:0-12723 GCA_018851285.1 Lyophyllum semitale | reverse complement strand
AGTTTTAATACTATCTCGAGACAATTGATATCCTGCTAACCCAAACCCTAACCAACCTAACCAAACCCCTAACCAAACCCCTAACCAAACCCCTAACCAAAACCCTAACAACCCTAACCCAAACCCTAACCAGGTTTACGCCAGACGAGTCCGGTGTAGACGAGTCCAGATGGTCACGTGTATGTTAATTGAAAGTCAGAAAACTCCGACTAATGGCGTTGTGCTGATTAGCAGAATGTTTGCGAATAAGGCCCTCTAACGAGAGCAAATGTTTGCAAACATGGCCCTCTAATGAGAGGAGATGTTTGCGAACATTTGTGTCTTCTAAATTAGAGGTTTTGTCGCAAACGACCTTTGCTCTAAGCAGAGGTTTGTTTGCAAACATTCACCATAATCTAGTGTTTTCACTGGGATTGACAGGTCACATCTCATAATTATACCAAGGATGAGGCTTACCACCTGAGGTGTCTAAGCTCATTCGAAACTTTCACTCATCGGCCCTTTCATCAACTACTATCGATATGTCTCGTTCAGTCACTTTTCATTCAACTGACCTGGCCCTTTAGATCTATGAGTACATAATGACTAGTCTGCTATCTGCGTGCTCCTCATCCAGGTTTGGGTACGTCAGCCTTGTCATTGCCCTTCGTTCTCCCACCTCACGCGGTCATAGAATCGCTAATCCCTGTAACGGAGGCGAAGGACCGATTTCGGAAGACGGCCGTGAGGTAGGAAGTGGATTAGAGGCCGGAGGTGCAGGGCGATGGAGAGTCAGTATATATTTGTTTCATTCTCGCCACGAGGTCCGACTGATTTTTTTGGCAGGTTTAATGTTAAAGAACCTGCATAAGTGAACGTATTGGCCAGTGTACTTGATAGTACGTTTATATCCATTTACGTTGTCGAACCTCCAACTATCGTTTCTATAGCATCCCTGGCTCCGTTCTCCAGTGGTAATACCCACCGGCCCCTCTAGCCCAGCATGTCATTAGCACGACTTTAGCTTTCCTGGGGTATTCTACGATGTTGGACCTGGGCAACGACTTCTGAGCCGTCATCGACGCTCCTCTCCTCCATTCCCTTTGTTCATTCGATGCTGTCAGTGTACAATATCGTTCCAGTTCTCCCCTTCTAAGTTCTCCCCACAGAATGAGTGTATCTCCTGCACCTCCACCAACCGATCCTCCCCACGCCATGAGTCTCTGTCAAACCTCTGCTTGGTGTAATACAGCAAATCAACTTGTCATGGTGGCTGTGGAGATGCGGCTCGTCAAGTCTGCAGCGAGCTACCGTGGACCAAATTACTAGTGTTTGCCCGCTTCGTTGTCATCAGGAAGTTCAAGAGGGGCGTCGAGTCGAGCATTGCGGTTGCCCGCCAAATAAGATATCTCTACAGCACGAGCGCTACTGGGTGTCGGATACTGGACATACAGAGCTCATGTGTTTCGGGTGCGAGCTTGTGTTTCGGAGAGGTGACGATGAGCGATGAGTGGCCACTGCTTCAACTTTGCCTTAGTTTCCTCGACCCCTTCCGGTTGAGAAATCCCTAGATAAGATATGAAATACAAAATGTACAGAGATATCAAATACAACTTTGTACAACATGTGCGGCTGGGACGGCGGGATGTACAACTACAAACTACAAAAAAAATCAATGGAATCTCTCTCACTCAGGCTGGTGATGACTTCAGGAATCTTAGAATGATCAACCTGAAGAACGGACTCTGCCGTGCATTTTAACACAGACCTGGGAAAGTGAGAGAAACAAAAGACTCGGACTTACCGAGTGGATGGTCGTTGCTGGCAGAGCACAATGAACGGCGAAACGCCGCGGTCCGCGTAGGTGCGACGTACCTCAATAACATGAGGAGAAACGCCACGCTCGACGTACTTAGAGTCGGGCTTGGTGATTAGAGGCGCATTGACGGAGTGCTCACGCAGCATAGCCTCGACCGACTGTCTTTCGCGTTGGCCCATTTCCTCTAGACTAATATCGATTTCCGACCCATCTATGCTCTCGGATCCGCGCCGGTTCTCATCGTTACAAGGTCCTTCCGCCTCCTTTATCCCCTCCCCGTCTTCGTTATGGCCTACTTCTACCTCGTTACTGTCCTCTCCTCCAAAGTGGTGAATTCCATCCCATTCCACGTCCATAACCCACTCGTAATCATCATCCTCGTGTTCCTCATCATCGTCAGTCGATTCTGGGTCCTCCTTCCAAAAAATTGCCATATTATCCAGGTAGGAATTGGCGACAATGTTGTCCCTATAGCGCTCTCGTAGGAAACGCTCTACAGTCTGAAGGTCCTCCAGTCTCGGTTTGACGCCGTGCTTTTTCACGTGAGCCCGACATTTTGCTCCACAGTGGGGATGCAAAGCTGCTTTCGACATGTGATTGGCGATAGTTGACCCAGCGGACCAGAAAATATGCTTCGACCGCGCTGAGGACGCCGACCGCCCAGCCTTGCGCCCGGGAGCAGGCTTTGCATGTGGGCCGCAGTTGTGAGAGCACTTTCTGAAGCGAAGCGTCATTTGGATAAGTTTTATCAGATCTGGAAGATTGTTAGGGAATCCTATTAGTGGGTTTTGATGGACAAGCGGCTTGCCTGGACGCGGACGTGTGGTATACACCGTACGGGTATCACTGGCGAATCCGGAACGGTATTGAGGAGTTAGGAGGGAAATTGACGCGTTGATGGCGGGTTGGATGTTCAAATGGTAGAATAGATCATGCGATACTAGGATCGGGGCCGGAGCGCCCAGCGTATGATCTCTAGGGACGATGCAAAAACGATATCGATGTTGTTCACTGAGATCAAACCCGCACAGCCACTGATCGCAATCGATGGTGGCAATGATTTTTACAAAATCCTCTCCTGCCAGCCACCGTTTGTGCTACAAATAAGACGGTGTATCTTACAGAAAATGCTCAATGCCATTATCGGAGTACTTATTATCTTACGAGCTGCCATTCGTCCTCCCTCGCATCTAGGTCCTGGGCTGGACGGTCCTGACTCCTCACGCCTCGATATATCCAAGATATATCATCGTCTTTGTAATAATCTGTAGATATTCAATGCACTACGAAGGCTATGGGAAGAGACGTGGGTTTGCATATGCATCATGAGAGATCTGAGGCATGTTAGTTGCGACAAAACATTACTACCTCTTAAATTCTCAGCATAGGCGCCACCCTCGGGTCGAACGAGAGGCCCATAGGGTCGAATTGATCAGGATGGCCTTAGGACGTACGACTGTTACTCCAAGCAGGGCGTCGTGCATCATGCGGGGATACGAGTTCAGATGCTCGACTGGCTTGAGGCTGCGATGAGAAGAAAAATCTTCACTCCTGATAATGATTGCCCTATTCTCGAATTGAACGAGTCCTGGGAGCGGTATAGTACAGATAGTACTAGAGCTCGCCTGCATGCATCAATCCGCGGTGTGCATCCGTTACACCAACAGGGCGTAGTTAAGGACCGCCAGATCCGAACGTTGACATGGCCTTCCAGGAATACCAAAGGAATACAGATTAGACAGAATATAATTCAAATACTAGATGATAACATCCCATGCTTGAAGTTTTACGACCGCAAAAAGGAGAATGTAGTGTGCTTAAATTCCCTGCCCTCGAGTCGAACGAGGCTTCCCCAGTAAATCTGCAATTCGTTTGATGACATTGTCACATGGTCATGGGGTGTGCTGCCGTTACACCAAGCGGGGCGTCGTATGGTAGGCTACGATCTTCAGTCAACTCGAGCATGCACTGGGATACAAGGTTACGAGGAATGGCAAAAAAGCAGCAAATATTTGGCTTTCTCTCCAACAAACTATGCCCAGCGCTCGATTCGAACGAGATCCCTCAGCCAATCAAGGGAATAGATGTGTGAAGCGTGTACACAGTTGTACCAGCAGGGCGGGTAATAGGTCGAGCTTGCTTGGAATGACATCCAGCGATGAACTGGAATGAGAGGGTAAAAGTCTTAGCTATCGTTGACACAAACAGTCAAACAAAAAAGCTACACGCGTGAGATCGATCATCTTGAGCAGGACCGGAAGGAAATCAACTGCTGGAAGCGAGGCGTTTGAAATTTCTTATCTCGACTCTCGAGACTCGACCGCAAAGGGTGATGAGGCGATGTTAAAAATGATGCCGGGTTGTAGCACGGCAACTTGCGGTGGCTGTTGTCAACGACCACCACAATCATCAATGGCGCCTCACAAAGTCAACGGAAGTTGACGCACCGTTCCCGGCTTTCCTACCAGGTTATCCCGATGGACCAGCAGCCACTCTGGCGCTAATGTCTCTACCCCACGACCCAGCTCAGGCGAGGAAGGACGGCCTTGAACGAGGGCTAGAATAGGGTCTGTGATTTCTCTCTTCAAGATGACGCGTATACATCCCCATCTCTAGCCGACATGCACCGGGACAAGCGAGCTCGGCTTCATGATGCTTGCACAATCCCACACTCTGCTTGAGTTTGATGAGATTCTGAGGGAACTCGTCAAACGCTCGCGGGCGTCTCTCATCTCAGCCCCTCCGGTACGTTTGCCATTATCATTTCGATTCGTTTTTTTTGCTGGTGAGGAAGGTTGCGCTTACGTTCGGCGAACCCCGGCCCTTCATTTGTATCGGCATGCCATTCACGCTTCCTCTCCGTCCGTTTGTCATACCAAATTAGCCTCCCTTCCCGTTCCCTTCTTTTCCCTGATATCATTTCTCGTGTTCGGTTCCAACTTTCGGCTCTTAGACGCCCAGCTTATCTTCTTTTTGCGTCACTTTTCAATCGCCGTATATTCCCCACCTTTCTAGTTCACGCTTCATTACTACGTCATCTTTACCTTAGTTTCCAGTTGAGTGAGGTATAGAAAGCACTGTTCAGTGGCACAGCGGTAGCTCGTGATGGGCACCAGTGTCTGACGGAGTCAAAGATCCGTCAAGATCATTGACCATGGCCAACGAGTCCAGTTCGATCCTGGAGCAGGGATTACGACGCTGGGCTTCATTTCGTCTTTTTGTGAGCTGAGGGTCATGATTTCTCTAGCCCAGTTTACTATACTGCAATGCCACGGAATCTCGGATACGCGGGAGACCACAGAAACGGCTCAAGTCAGACGCTAGGTCGATTATGAAACGATTTGGGGAGCAATTAATATTGTGGTCTACGCGAATGCTGATCGTCTCGTTTTGACAACATCAGATTTATCATCAACAATACTGTATTCAAGATCTGCGCTACAGCATGCTACCTCACATATATAATAACCTCGCTATCTCCAACTTGAACCGCAGCGTTTTTCTTGCACAGCGCCCGTGGCCTCCGTCTCAGCTGGACCCCACCCGAATTCTTTCTGATATGTTACGCCCCACAGTGGCGATATCCCCCGCCCGTAGATGTGACTGGAGTAGTATCCCACGCCGTGTGTTAGCGGAAAGCGAATCGGTGGACTGTGGATGGTACGTCGAACCACACCCAATCTTCATGCTCGTTCCGAGTACTAACGCTCATCTATAGAATTCCCGGGAAGAACCACCAAGGCGTGTTCACAGCATACACATCCCACTCCTGCTTGAACATCCTCCTCATCTGCGCGTCCTCCGCCTGCGCCCTGCTAAGTCCCACACACATCGTCCACGCCCACCAAAGCGCCCACACCAGCACCGCCGAGCCTGGCACGCGGAGGGGCCCGCAGGCGGTCATCCACGCGCCTGCAGAGAGGTGGGAGAACGCTAAGCCCATGACGACGAGCATGGAACCGGTGTAGGCGGGGTGGCGGACGTAGGCATAGAAGCGGTGGGTGATGAGGGTGTGGGCGGGGTGGATAGTGAGGTCGAAGGTGAAGAGGTGGGCGAGGGTGTGGAAGCAGTCGAGGCGGATGTAGGTGCCGAGGGCGACGGCGAGGACGCCGATGATGAAGAGCGGGGTGAGGTGGACGGAGGGGTGGGAGGAGGGGAAAGGGCAGATGAGGGTTGTGGTGGGGAGGGGGAGGGGCGAGGAAAAGGGGGAGAAGGTGCAGAGGTAGTATATTGTTTCGAAGACGGCGCAGGTCCAGACAAGGTATTGGTGGATCTGGGGATGGGGGGTTTTAGTTAGTTAGTGGAGAGAAAGGCGTTATGACGGACCTTGAATACGAGGGGCGCTATCTGGAGTACGAAGGGTTCTTCGGTGTGGTAGCGACCCTTTGCGGGTGTGGGATTGGGCGGAGTGCAGGCGACGTGATTACAGGCGGCCTGAAATAAGACGAGTGCGATGCGGGCAAGAGACATGGTGACACGAATAAAGGTGTTGTTGTCGAGGGGGTGCTGATGTCGTAGTAGAGGTCGCTATACGAGCTTTTATAAGTGGTTGGCTAGGAGAATACATGGACCGAGAAATGTACGAGGATACCGTGGATCTGCAACTTCAAGGGAGGAATCTAGTGCATGTCCGCCTGATCCAGGGATCTTAGACTAAACGCCCGTTTCTCAGTTGGATCGCCTGGCTTCCAACTCATGGCGTTCTAACGGGCGAAAATGGTTGCCACTGGCAGGTTAAGGACAAAAGACGAAATCAGCCATGCTCATCGAGGTAAGTCGCCGTGTCCGAGGAGAATAGAGCCGCCGGCAAACCCCGCTTATCCGAGGCAGCCCGGATCAAGCGGTCGATCGCATGTCAAAATTTCTGATTTTCTCCTCATCCCCGTAAATCATCATCAAGTCATGTCGCAATCACATCCATGGAGAGTCGATTCCTGGAAGGACAAACCGGTCGCACAAGTATGTCATCCTCCCCATCCAGCTGACACTCCCTGATCACGCTCGATCAAGCCCGTCGCCTACCCAGACGACGCCCATCTCCACAAGTACGTCTAATCAATCTGCCCGCCCCAGGAGTCGAACCCCTGATCTTCCCATGCCACAGGGTCCTTTCAAAGCTCGGAACACTGCCCCCTCTCGTTACACCATCAGAGGTACGCCCCCAAGCTCAAACTCGCTCGCATGTATGAGCTACGTGGAATTCTGACTCGATCGCTCCCACCCTTCGGAAGATCGAGCGCCTCCGCTACCAGCTCGCCCTCGTTCAGCGCAACGAGGCGTTCGTTCTGCATGCCGGGGATTGTGCCGAGAGCTTCGATGCGTGCACCCAGGTACGCATCTATTTCCTATTACTCTCCAACTCCATTATCTACTTTACGTTTTCGTTTTCGCGACGCCTTACACTTTTGCTTTTTTTACTCCTTCCAACCCTGATCTTGGGTTTATTCCATCATCAGTCTCCGCACTTTTTCGAATATACTAACGCACCTTTTCCCAGGAAAACATATCGGCCAAAATCGGGCTCATCCTCTCCTTCTCCCTCATCCTCCTCTGGGGCGCCCGCCTCCCCGTCGTAAGTACCCCCCTCCTCTCTTCGTATTTCAACCCAAAAACACACGCCGGAATCCCAGGTCCGCATCGGCCGCATAGCAGGCCAGTATGCGAAACCGCGCAGCAGCAGCTACGAGCGCATCGGCGACCGTGAGGTCCTCAGCTTCCGGTATGTGTCCACTAAGCTCAATTCTGATTCTGATTCTGATTCTGATTCTGATCATTCGCGCTGGCATGGCAGAGGCGACAATGTCAACGGGTACGTCTAATCTTCTTTTACTCTGCGTTCATGAATCACTTCGTCGTCATGCTCAATAGGCTAGACGTGAACGAGCGCACGCCCGATCCGGAGCGGCTCCTCAGGTGTGTGTTGATCACTTTCTTTATCTTTCGCGATCCGTGTGTGCTGTTTCCTTGGTTCTTGAGCTGCTGAGCTGAAGGTTGTCGAGGATCATTGATGGGGATCGCACCCTCGATCCTCGGCCGTTTATGATACACACTAGTCCTCGTTACGCACGCACGTAGCGGGGTGTTGTGTAGCACTCAATCATGAAATAGGGGGACTGGGGACGCGTCCTCATCGTCTGCCGTTTGCATTTCATTTCATCTCCCGCCTCTCTCACATGATGAATCAACTGCAGTGGCTTTAACTATTTTATTTTTCCATGCAGCGCGTACTTCCATTCGACGGCAACGCTCAACTACGTCCGCGGCCTCCTGAGCTCGGGCTTTGCCTCGCTGCACCACCCGCGGGATTGGTCCCTTGCGCATGTGCGTTCGCCTGCGTTGAGGTGGGTGGATTCCTGTGTCCTTTTTTTGGGGGGGTGGTTTTGGTTTTCGCTCCTACCTTTTTGTTTTGGTGTTCTGGGTTTGTGGTTATGGACGCTTGCTTTTCTTTTCTTTTTGCCGTCCCTTTGTTTACTTCTGGCGGAGGTGTTTAAACCCTGTCCCTTTCAAAGTGGACATTTGTCTGCTTTGCTAGATTTCTTTTCGTCCCGTCTTTTGTAGCGTTAATCCTTTTGTACTCGGTCATACACACTGCCCCAGACCCCGGTATAATTGACCACCACACCAACGCCTCCCTTCGCTTCCATTTCAACGGCACGCTGCCATACATATTGTTTTACCTTTGCGTCTTTCCCCCTTTCGCATCCCTCCCCGTTCCCGATCCCACTCCACACACTCTCCAGATCCCCTTCTCTTTTTCTCGTCTTCCCGCCCTTCTCTTCTCTTCTCACCGTTCTCCCCTCCCTTACTCGTTACGTACGCCTCCCCGCTTCTCGGGAGGTTAAAAACACAATACTAAATGCTTAACACCTCGTGCCCTGCCCTTCCCCTACCACGACCTTCCTTTTCTTTGTTCCCACCCATCCCTATGCTTCTTGGGCGTCCAGTTCGTTTACATCTTTCCCTTTCGTTACCTGCGCTATCCCAGTACCCGCCCCTTCCGTTCTATTTTCCTCCTCTTCCTATCCCCCCTTTCCCATCGCGATACTGAATATTAATTCCTGTAATCTTATAGGCGCGAATTCTCGCAAATAATTGACGCCCTCGGCGATGCGCTCGACTTCTCGCGTACCATCGGTGCCGACCCCGGTGCTACCGCCTACGAGCGCGGCGGGGCCCGTAATACACTGGGCGAGGTCGATTTTTACACCAGGTGCGGCGGGGTCTCGGTCCACTTTTTGAATCGTTGGTTTTACGCTGGGTGTGTTTGTAGCCACGAAGGCCTCATGCTGGCGTACGAGCAGGCGCTGACGCGGGAGCTGCCCATACCCACCCCGGGCTCCTCCACCTCGTTCCCGTCCCTGCCCTCGTCCCCGACTCCAGTCAAGATCAAGGAAAAGGAACAGGCAGCGGCGGACCCTAAGGCGCACTACAACACCTCGGCGCACTTTTTGTGGATCGGTGACCGCACGCGGCAGCTCACGGGTGCGCATGTGGAGTATTTTAGGGGGATACGCAACCCGGTTGGTGTGAAGGTTGGGCCGAGTATGGAGGGCGGGGAGTTGGTGAGGTTGTTGGAGAGTACGTCCTTGGGTGTTTCTTTTAATTTCTTCTCCGTTGTCGTCTTTTTTCGTTCGTTCTTTTTCTTTTTTCTGGGTTTCTTGTGGGAATGAGCGGGCGACTTGGTTCTTCATTCGATGTCGGGGCGTCGGTTCCTTTGTGATTGATTGGGACTGTGCAGTAATCTTCCGCTTCTGCTGCTTCGGACATGCATCATGCCCTTGTTATTGTGCGGAGACGAAGCACCAGTGGCGATTCGGGCTCGTCGGATCTCGATCTTGTGTCGGATTGGGGAGAGAGAGGATGTCCTGCCTTCCACTTCGTTGCGATTCAGACGGCGAACGTCGTTGTCTTCGAAGGTTGTAATTCGTGATGTTGTGGATCTAGGGATGCTCGCAGTGCCTCTTCCCCTGTTTCAGTCGTTGGACCATCGTTCTATGCTCTATTCTTATTGGCGCCTGTTGATAAAGGTCCAGCGATGACCTTTTTTGTCACAAGTCACTCGCTTGATTATTCCTTCTTCAGATCTCGTATCTCCCCGTCATCAGCTGTGCCATCTCTGTCCAAATCTCCATCCCCGAGGTCCCCAGCCCGTTCTCTTCCTTTTATTAGAATCTTCATACTCTACCTGCACCTCGTCGATTCTCTCCTTCCTTTCTTCGTTCAGACCTTTTCGAGCATGGCTAACTCATCCCTCGATTATAGTCATCAATCCGGATCGCGAGCCTGGGCGTGTGACGCTCATCACACGGTATGGCGCAAGCAAGGTGTGTCTTGTAACGTTTTATCGTTCTATTCCCCATACTTCTATACGACCATCTCATACCATGCTACTGTATCCATGTTTCGTCGTGCTCACTTTCGGGTTCTCTAAATGATATTAGTCTACCATGAGCACCCCCCTATATCACGCATCTTTAGCCGACTCCAACGGCCCATTCTCCCCTTCTTGTGCCCCTCATTCTTTCCTTCTCTCTATCCCATCTCCGCCCATATCTCCCACCTCCCTTCTCTTCCCCTTCCTTTCCGTTCCTACTCACCTGCATCCCGATTCCAGATCCAAAACCACTTCCCCGAGCACATTAAGAGCGTACAAGCCTCCGGGCACCCCGTCGTCTGGATATGCGATCCCATGCACGGAAAGTACGTCATCTCCCCGTCCCGCACTCCCCATGACCCGAAATACTCACGTCCCCTTCCCGCAGCACGCAGACATCCGCCTCGGGCCTCAAGACAAGGCACTTTGGAACGATCGTCACGGAGATTACGGAGTGCCTGCGCATCCATGCGGCGGCGGGCTCGCGGCTGGGGGGCGTGTCGCTCGAGTTCACGGGGGAGCTTAATGAGGAGGGGTTTAGTGTTACGGAGTGTGTGGGAGGGAGCATGGAGCTCGGGGAGGAGGAGTTGGGGCTGCGTTACCAGGTACGTTTTTCCCCCCTGAAGTCCGTTGTTTGAATTTGCTAGACGGCGGGTTGATGTATTTTGTGGCACAGTCATTCTGCGACCCAAGGTTGAACTTTGAGCAGTCTCTTGGTTCGTCTTACTTTGTTATACCTTGGTTTAAACGTGCTCATACATGGACAAATGGAAATAACAGACGTGGCCTTCCTTATTTCGAACCATTTCAAAAAGGAGCGACGGGGCGTGGATGGCGAGGGCGACGTGCTGTACGCCGAGCTCGCAGGGCGGTTCGCAGCTGGCGCTGGAGGGGCGAAGTAGGAAGCGGAATGCGGTCAGTTTCCATTAAAAAACCATTTGGACTGAGTGTAACGGAACGAAAAGAGAAGGAAATGAATATGTTCACATATGGTTTACGCGTTGTTTTGGGGAAACGTGACTTGTGCAGGGACCAACCACAAGGACAGCGAATTGTCCCTTACCCTCTACGCTTACACAGCATTCTGGCGCTCGTTTCCTTCTTGCTATGTTGTGTATTGGTGGGCCCCGGCGCTAGACTAATAAGAATCATCCTCATATTTTATTTACTGTGTTCGGAAAATGTTGCGTCATGAATCCGCTCAGCGTTCCTTGATCAAGGCTAGTCAGTCCTCCTGCCAATCCTGATCGTTATCTTCTCTCCTTTGTTCTCGCCTCGGGGATGATTATCTCGTAAGGACAGATGCTGCTCCTTCACGCTATTCCGGCGCAAGTGATAAAATGTGCAGTATCATTCAACGTTACGAAGGATCCTAGGGAATACATTTTTACAATTATCTATACACAGTATACAATGTGGGTCAAGCGCGGAAAAGCAAAACATCGAAAGCATACTATCACGACTGATAACATCTCAGAATGATTGACCTGTAGAACGGGGTCTGCTGCAATTTTCAGTACAGACCAGGGAAGTTGAGGGTAAAAATAATCAGACTTACTGAGTAGATGGTCGTTGCTGGCACAGCACAATGAACGGCGAAACGCCGCGATCGACGTAGGTACGACGTACGTCACCAACATGAGGAGAAACGCCGCGCTCGACGTAGTGACGATCGGGTCCGGTATAAAGAGGCGCAACGACAGAGCTCTCGCGTCTGCCCCTCACCTTGACCGTAAACCAGTTCTTCTGGGCTGTTATCGATCTCCAAACCCTTGTCCGTCCCGGATTCTCGCCAGTCCCGGTCATTACGATTTCCCTCCACTTCCTTTATCACCTCTTCTTCTTCAATTTCTACAGGCGCGTCACCTCCTTCCTCCCTTCCAACTCCGTTCAATCCTTCCCACTCCTCTTCGCTGACCCTCTCGCCATTCTCGCCTGTGGGTTCCTCAAAATCATCAACTGAAACCGGATCCTCGTTCCAAAATTTCTTCAAGTTATTCAGGTAGCCCAATGCATGAACATTATTCTTGTAGCGCTGCCGCAAAAGAACCTCCGTAGCCCGAAGATCATCGAATGTTGGTTTAACGCCCCGCGGTTTCCCATGGACCCGACATTGTGCGCCGCAGTGGGGATGCAAAGAGCGATGCAAATGATGCCTTTTGAGAGTTGACCCGTCGTTCCAGTAAATATATTTGGACTGTTGCACCAAGCGTTGCATCGATGACATCCGCCAGGGAGTTGGATGCGGGCCGCAGTTATGGGAGCAAATTCTGAAGTGGTCCGGCATTTATGTGGGATCTGGAATATTGCTAGCAAAATTATGGTTAGGGCTTTTTGACGGACAGGTGGCTTGCCTGGACGGGACGTACTTATTACAGGTACTTATCGCGGGTATGAGATGGCGAATCAGTAACAGATTGAAAGTTAGGAGTGAAATTGACACTTTTATTGCAGGTTGGACGTTCAAACAGTAGGGTAGACCATGTGTTAGTGGTATCGGGGCCGAAAAGCCTAGTGTATAAATGTTTGAATGCTCAAGCGCTCAGCGCTC
>JABCKH010000534.1:0-12740 GCA_018851285.1 Lyophyllum semitale | reverse complement strand
TTAATGGCCTTCCAAATTGCAACCAAGCACTTGAGCTAGTGTTCTTGCGATTCCGAGGTATTCATGGCCTAATACATGTACATTATCTGACAGCGACACAACCCCCGGGCCTAAGTCTGCTCTTTCCACTCTGAGGGCGGGATACAGTCGCCTTGCGGCATCCAGGGTTCTGGATATCGTTCCCCGCCCACCTCGGCTGATTCCACTACGGCGCGGATGGCCTTCACATCCTCCGGAGATAGCTCTAGTTCTGCACCGCGAGCATTTTCCTCGAGGCGTGCAGCATTCCGAATTCCAGGGATCGGGATGACTTCAATATTCTACTCAGGGCCGATATACAGCTAGTAGGGCAAGGTGCTTACAGTTGGGATGCTCAGCAAGAATCCACGCGAGCGTGATCTGGCTGGTTGTGGCATTGTATTTGTCGCTGATCTTATGGAGCTCATCGACGACTTTGAGGTTCTTGGGGAAATTCTCTTCAGAGAACCTAGGTGTGTTCAATCTGTAATCGCCTTCCTCAAAGTCTTTCCGAGAATGATATCTATGTGTGGCAGATATTAATGCGTCCGTGAATCCAATGTCCGTGTTTGAAAGCTCTATAACTCACCTCCCGGTGACTAGACCACGTCCAAGGGGCGAATATGCCACCACCGCCATTCCGAATTCGTTGATCACATCAACGAATCCGGTCTTCTCGACGTATAGCTCAAAGGGGCTGAACTCCATCTGCGCCGCGATCACCTTCTCTCCAACGCCTTTCACCGCCTTGGCGCGCTTTAATGTAGCAATGCTTGGCTCAGACAGACCAATCCACTTGATCGTTCCGCTCTCAACGAAAGGGCGTAACGTCTCCAAAACGACCTCGATGGGGACCTCGGGATCGACGCGATGCTGGTAGTACAGGTCGATATAGTCGGTCTGAAGAGCTGCAAGCGATTTCTGAAGCTGGCCGCGGATGTATGCGGGCTTGCTGTTAGGCTTGGTCATATCGCCTCCCTCACTCACGTCCCCCGCCCCGAACTTGGTCGCGAGGAAGATCTCAGAGCGTCGTCCGGTTTGCGCATACCACTTGCCAAGGATTGTTTCGCCTATGGTCGAGCGTCATGGATCAGTCGTACGAACGGAACGAGGACGACTTACTGCCACCGTACATATCGGCCGTGTCCCAAAACGTCATACCGCGATCAGCGGCATACGTTAGGGTGTCTCGAGATTCCTTTTCGTCATTGTGTCCGTACCACGGGCCGCCCATTGCTGCCGCGCGTAGCATATTAGAATGCCTCCCTGGTTTCGAGGACCTCTGAACTCACCCATGGCTCCCAAACCGAGCGCGCTGACAGTAGGGCCGTTCTTACCGAGATTACGAGTGGGAAGACAGGACATGGTTGACTCTACAGGAATTCGGAAGGGCTTTTAAGTTGGAGGATGAGGCAGACGGCTCCCGTATCCAAGCAACCGGCGTCAAGCCATTGAAAGATGTTGGAAGGCAACCCACTACTAGTGTGGCCGTGAAACGCGCCCCCGTTCGCCGGCGAACGCCTCGATCTTTCATCACTCGGACCAGCTCGGACCCTGCGCTCGGTATCAGGCGACGACTACAAATACCCACTTGACCCACACGAACTGACCAGCTTGGCGTATCATTTGCCGTGGGGAGATGGGTCCATTTGAGGAAGACAAGCGCCCGCGGCTCGCTGCAGCACAGTTGTCCCAAAGCATGGCGCCAGCGTGAATGTAGTAGCTATGGAATATATGGAACTGCCCCCGTCTGGTTCGATGCACAGCGACTTGGCAATACCATGATGGTGTGGTAAGTTCGGCCAAGTGCATTAAAATCAATTGAGAGGAGAGGAGGATCGTACTCGAAATAGCAAGATGGTAGTATGGATTGTACGAAGGTAAAAAGAGCGAGTTCGATCAATATGGATAATTACGGAAAGCTTTTCGGTGTAGGGTTGAGGCCAACGGCATGAAGTGACCAAAGGACATCTTCATCGCTCACATCCATGAACCCAGCGAATCCATGCTCTAGGTGTGCGACGTGATATCCAGCAGGATTAGGTTGGGGACTATTACGATTACATCCCCTGCGCGAGTGCAGTAAGCTGCGCCGCCATCTGTGGGTAGTTCTTTAGGAAATCAACTTGCGACATCGACGCCTGAATCAGATCTCAATCAGCCCCCATCCTCGAGTTTCCCAACACAAAGCAGATGCACACTCACATACTGATACGTCAGCGCATTCACCAGCTCAGGCTCGCTCCTCGCCAGCTCCGCCTGCCTTCCAAAGTACTCCACCGCGAGCTCGATCTTGCTCTGTTGGAGGCTGAGCTGCGCGAGCGTCGCAACGGCGGCCTCGCATTCTGGGTCGATGCGCAGTGCCTCCGTGCAACAGCGCTCCGCGGCGCCGATGTCCTGCTTCCACTGGTACAACGCCAGGCCCTTGTTCACGAGCGGCAGCACGTTCGGTGGTGTCTTGAGCTTCTCGAGCTCGACTGCGCGCTCGAACTTCTCCACGGCGTCTTCATAGCGTTGCTGGTCTAGCAGGAGCTCGCCGCTGGGGGGTAAGTAGGTGTCAGACCTCCTGTAAATGCCAAAAAGGGACGGAGACGATGCGTACTAGTAGTTTTGTGGCTCGCTCCGATGCGGGAAGGCCCTGAGTGTCCGCCTGAATGTGGCCATGCTGTTTGCGAGGTTGCCGGACTTGTACTGCGCGACGGCGAGCTGGATGTGCGTGAAGACGAACGAGTCGTCGAGCTCGGTCGATTTGGTGTAGTTCTCCGCGGCCGGTGTGAACTCGTTCATAATGAAGAACACTGTGTGATGGGGTGCGGCATCAGTAAGTGTTCATGTGGGTGGCGGGAAGAAATAATAGAGAAGACGGATATATGCGGGTATATGCGGTTAAATGCGCAACCAGCAGATACAGGAGAGAACACCAATTACCCGGAGGTAGACAAGTCAAAGAAAAAAAGACCACAACTCACCTTGTCCACGATGATAATAGATATCCGGGTCCCTCTCATCGACCTTGATCGCGTCATCGAAACACTGGAACGCCGCCGCCGGATCACCCTGCTCCATGTGTACGCTCGCGAGCTTGACGAGGCTCTGCGTGAAGTGCGGGAGCACCTCGAGCGAGGACAGGAGGTCCGCCTTCGCGCCTGAGACATCGCCGGTGAGGAACCTGCAGGACGGTAACGTATGAGTCAGTCAAGGGAGGAGGGGAAGGAAGGGAAGAAAGAAGAATACGCACTTGAACGTCCCGCGCAGGTTGAGCGCCTCGGCACGGCCCTCGTCCCATGAGATGCCCTGGTCGATGGCCTCGTTCACGAGCGTGAGCGCGTGCACGTAGTCCGCAGCGTCGAGGGCTTGGAGGGCGAGGTGCAGTGTCTCGTCGCCGGTGGAGGGTTCGGCGGGGAGGGCAGGGTGGGCGTCTGCGTGTATGTTAGTGTCGATTTGTGGGTAAGATAGAGGGGGAGAACGCACGGGGCCGGAAGGCGGCGAAGTAGGCCGAGATGAAGGTGAAGGAGGGGAGGCGGGGCTCGCGGGTCTGTGGTCCGGGTCGAATTAGCGCAGTGTGCGGGGTAAGAGCAGAGAGAGCAGAAGATGCGCAAAGGTAAAAGTAAAAAAACAAACGAAAGTAGGAATTACGGAAAGAAGAGACATACAGCAAGAATTTCGGCAGCCTTTTTTGTCGAGAGTTTTTGGAGGACACGCTCTACAGCCTGTGCAGTGCCTTGGTTCGAGAATTTGTCCAGGATGGTGGCTGCTGTGAAGTCTATCAAAGGAACAACAGGCAACTTCAGACATACGTTTTTGATATGCAGAAAGAACGGTACACACCACGTAACGCCTCTTGAAGCCTGTCGAGACCCTCGAGGGCGCCGGCACGGCGGTTAAGCGCCTTGACGTAGTTGGCATCGAGCTTGAGCGCCTCGTCGCAGTCCTCTACGACGAGGGCGTGCTGTGGGGGTTGCATATTCACGTAACCTGCCGGTGTCATATCAATAGTTGCACGTCTGACAAGTAGTGAGAGAAACCCACATGCGGCACGGTTGCTGTAGAAGACGGGCTCTGGCTTGGGCGAGAGCTCGATGGCACGGGTGTAGAGCACGGCTGCCTGTGCAAAGCGACGTTCCTTGTACGCCGCGTTTCCCTTTTCTTTGAAGGCTACTGCGAGCGTTGACCGTTCCTGCACGACTTCAGGTCATCGAAGCCTTTTCAGCCAAGACAACAGTACAGACCTCGTCAGACATGGCAGCAATCTGCTCCGCGGTCATTGGCGTGTCTGCTGCTCGTCATTCGTAGCCGTTAACATTACATTCGACACTACACACAGAGACTCACCCCACGCATCCTCTTCCTCCACCTTAGCCTTCGGCCGTTCCCGCTCCTCCAGAATCGGGCCATCCACGTCCTTCACCGTCTTCTTCTTCTTGCCCCCTTTGCTGCTCTTCTTGTCCTTCTTCTCCTTCCGTCCCCCCTTCTCCACATCGCCCTGCCCGCGCGGCCGTGATGAGGTGGCGGCATAGTAAGCGACACCGCCGACAGCGAGCGCGGCGGCTGTGCCGAGGAGGACGGCGCGCTTGTGCTCGGAGAGGAAGGTCTGAGCGCGTTCGAGGAGGGTCGCGGGTTCGGGAGACGACGACGCCATTTTGTAGGGAAGGGTGGAGGTGGTGATGTCGACGGCCGGCACCAAATTTTGGTTTTCGTGATGGGCCGTGGGATTCTCAGCAGAATTACTCATCAGCTTACATCAATAGCGATTACCTTCGTTATCTTTGCTAGTATATCGGTTAGTACACGCGCCTGTCATAGCGCTTATCAGAAGTTATGATGCTGAACGCGCGAAAGCTGGGTTCGACTCCCAGGCAGAGAGATCTTTTTTGAGTTTGAACAAACACCGTCCGCTGCCTCCATAATGGGCCCCCGTTATGGCGGCACATGTCAGCCTTATCCCCGAAAGCTGGGCAAAGAGCCGTACCTTTTTTCTCTGTTTCGACTTTGCAGGCGAATTCCTAGTTTCAGCAAAGCAATTCTCACTCTGCGCAGCTCCGGCGCACCATCTAGAACGCAATCGTCTTCTAGTACAGTCTAGTAGTACATGAGCGTCGTTACTATTGTATCGTTCTCTACGTGCACTCTGAGGTTCTAAGTCCCTTGGATTGTGATGAAAACCATGTCTTCGGTTCCTAAGCACAGACCTTCTGGAGCTGATTTTTTCGAGTACATCGCAGTGGACACGTTCAAGTTGCCTTCATTGAACACTCTGTCAAGGACCCGCTGCTCCCGCTGCACAGCTTCAGGTTCACGACTCAGGTCTCAATATCACGTATAGGTACGCGCCTCGTTACACAAAAACCCTACGTCATGGCTACTGCAGGGCTGAGGCTCCAGATCGCATCGAGCTCATGGAGGACCCAGGAAAGACAAATTGTGCTGTCTGTCCCACAAGAGTTTTTCGATAACTTTGCCAAGTCATTCACACGAAAGCTGGGTTCGACAGACAGGCATAGTCATTTTTGTCCGATGTTTGTGGCGGCTTCGAATGACGAAACATGCTCTGGTAGTGTGGCGTAGGTACTGGGTGGGTAAGCAATCTTGGGAGAGCTTGCGGGTTGACGACGTTGGGTCATTCACGTTGATATATAGGGACTCTGATGACGACTGGCGCCAATGGTGGATATCTGTTAAGCTGGTGCAGATTGTTGTGGATAGCATTCATGGGGCATCCGATACATATACAGTATAGATCAACACGTCAACGTCAAGTTATGGCAGTAGGGAAAAAATAAGACTGGACATAGGAGAAAATATATCTTAAGCGACTCCAAATGCTGCTTATGGAGTAATAATAAATAAACGACCTTGTTTCGCTTAAATCACGGTTCAGGATTTCCATCGTTGGTTGTCGAAGGAAATCCAACAAACTCCAGTACTCTACCCACCGCTGAGCATCTCTTGGCGAGAGCTGCTGAAGATTGCGAAGAGTGGGACTATATTCCTGCGCCACTTCGGTGGACAAGCCTTGTCCGGAGAAGTGTCTGATCTCGGGTGTGCCCAGTCGGAGGAGAGCGTCATTAGACAACACAAGGGTGCGCAAAGCACTCCGAAGCTTTACCGCGGGCTGTTGAATAGGAATCAGAATACAGAATGATATAGCCGCACTAATTGAAAGCTCAACTTACGTGTGTATCTTTCAGTGAAGGTACACATCTCTCGAACATCAAGACCCATTCGGATAACGAAACTACGGGCAGATGCGGCAAGCTCGACCTCTCTGAGCACACGTAGTTGACCGCGTCGGTCAAGAGACCCCAAGGACAAGGACGGGGGTGTGCAAAGTGTAAAACTGGGGGAAGTGGTTTCTCGGAAGATATCACTTCGTGTAAACATTTCGCTGTAACGTCGAGAGGAAGGAAGGGGAATTGCTTAAGGAAGCACATCAGATTGAGGACGATAAGATAATTTGATTTAACTTACTCCTGCTAACATTGGGAGGGCTCCAACTATTGTCACACTCGTGTGCACGAGGACTGGGATCCATTCCGATAAAGACCAGTTACCGTCTGACAACCGTCCACAGAGCTGAGTAATTCTCAACGATGTCGCATTGAGACCACTTCTAGCTACAATCTAGGGGATGGTTCAGAACGATCGAGCCTTCGTAACTTCATTACTAAATAGCCTCACCTGCTCGGCAACATACTTGCTCTCACCGTAGCCTAAACCGCACCCAACCACCGTGTTCGTCATAACTTCCTCGGGAACCATTGGACAGTCGTTCTCGAGATGCCAAGACTGGCAAGCGTAGAGTGATGATACAAATATGAACCGCAGAGCTGATGAGCTCGATGAGGTATGAGCCAAGTCCACGAGGTTGCGAAGCCCACGCAGATTTGGTTCGAAGAAGGAGAGGTCCTGTCGCAAATTGAGGGGCCAGGCGTTATGTATGATCATGGTGATGGAGCCTCGAATCTAATGTGCGAAACGTTGACGAGATGGCTAGCAACGTTAAATTGGAACTTACCTCGTCATAGAGGCTACCATCAAGACCGAGGTTCTGAAGAGCAGTATCTCCTTCGATGAGAACTAGCTTTTCCCATCTTAGGGCGGTTACGTCTAGGCCCTTGCTTTCAAGTTGTGCATTGATGCGCGCCAAGGCAGTTCCCCTGGACGAAGGACGGTTCAAAGCATAGACCTTGTCGATGTTTATATTGCTCAGCAACAAAGCGAGGATATCTGAACCAAGGTTCCCTGTAGATCCCGTGAGAAGTATAGAATTGGTGACGGGGAGGTTCCTGTGAGGTTCACTGCCTGGTTGGGTAGTCTGGTCTGCTAGCGGGCGACTATACTGTTCGACCAAGCGTTCCATGATCATTGCGTGAGAACGCTTGGAGAGGTCCGGATTAGCCATGTCAGTGGTGGAGGGGGGAAAGCTGCACGACAGAGAAACTTGCCCACATTACCGTCGCAGTTAAATCCTCTGAAGCCTTTGACTTGGTCTAACTTCTTCCTTGCAACCTGCAGTATTCCGGTGGCTCGACAAGATACCGAGCCGACATACGCGTAGTGCTAGTGAAACCTCATGCCGGAAATCGATGTAATTATTCGGCACGTCTTCAAGTCTTAGAGTGATACCCAAGTAATTCTGGGCCTAGCTCGGAATATGAACTGTTATACCAGGTCTCAACAGAATGCGAAAGGTAGGAGTTGGTGGTTTTAGTCACAAGGGATGGGTTATTGTTAGTGTGGTGATCTGAATTTCTTTTACCTGATCTTGCAAACGCAGCGCGAGGTCGTTAACGAAAGTGAGACGTTATGGATAACCGTGGCCTACAGGGTCCCGGTGATAGTAGAAACTAGCAGAAGTTATAAAAAAGGAAAGGAGTAGCGACCTGAGAATGCAGGACTTACTGGCATGCAGAATGGAAGGTCAACAAAATACCTGTGCCCAACAATTCACAATTTGTCTTGCGACCCGCCTTCTGCAATGGCCGTTGACCTCGCAGCGCTAGAAATGCACACCCGCCCACGCCAAAAATCCGCGTGCTGGGGTTTTCGCGTCGTAGTCCAGGTCAGAGAACGAAGCCCGGAACACTGTGACCTGCTCGAGTCAGCCCGATAGACGTGTCGTCTCCATTCACGGTCATGAGTTCAAATCTGGAGTCCGCATCAACCCTTTTTAAGCCTATGCAACTTTTGATAGTGTCGATAAGGACCGAGGAAGAGTACCCAGCGGCGCCCCAGTTAGCGCTAGCTACTTAGAAGAAAAGGTATGTTCGGTTGCACTCAAGGTAAGAATAAGCCCTAAAGAAGCCTCCTTTAGGTGTCCCGTTAGCACTGGCTTTTTTGCATGTGACTTGGTTAGGGCCTGTAAACCTGGCGAAGAAAGGTGTGTTCGGTTTTAAGAATAATGTGACGGACCGACGGTCACTCAAGATGTTTGAGTGCGCTTCAGATCTTGATCAGATCACGTTTATCATCTAATCTTCAATCGTCCAATTCGAGTCGGAGAAGACGACACACTCCTAATTAAAGGTCAACAATCCGTCTGGCGACCCGCCCTCTGCAATGTCCGTGACCTCGTAGCGCCAGAAATTCCCGTCTGAAAAATGGAAGGAGGCACCAGATGCGGGTTCACCTTCTCTCCTTATCGCGGCATGCCAAAACTCCGCACGTGCCTGTCGTCACTCGGGCCACGGTACGATGATCTAAATTTTGGTATCTATCGTGGCGTCTATCAGCTTATACGATAAGGTTCAGTCAAGCAAGGTATAATGTACGAATCCGAAAAGGTCCATGCGCGCAGTAAGCATCCATCCAGCAATAGCCTAGTATGCCTCAAGCTCCTTCTGCGTCCACTCCCACACCCGTGCCAAATTCTCGTCGTTGGACTCCTTGTCATGCCTTCCTGGCACACCGACAGGCTCGTAGTAGCCGCCAGTTAAGATCTTCGACTTATCAGATGTCGCCGCCCAGAGCTGGTTGTAAACAACCTCCGCCGGCGGCTTCATACTTCTGTAATCGGTCACGTAGATCAATAGCTTTTTGGCGAAGCTAAGGTTATTGACTAGTCCTGTTGACGCGACTCCAGGGTGGATGGATACTGAAGTAATGGTTGGGTATCGACGAGCAAGTTCGGATGCATAGAGGATGTTAGCCAATTTACTCTGCGCGTAACGACGCCACGAGCCGGCTGCACCTGTATCGCAAGTAGTGCGGAGTTGGTCGAGGATAATACCTCCAGAAGGGTGAGCTTTGAAACCCGCCGAGGCCAAGGAGACGACGCGCACATCAGCAACAGGCTGCTTGGCTGTGTCGAGGAGAGTAGGCAAAAGCAACTTAATGAAGAGCGCGTGGGCCATGTGATTGATACCGAACTGCACTTTGTAGGCGTCAGGTGTTATGTCAGGAGGAAGGACCATGACCGGCGTTGCACATGAGGATGTCGAGGCGTGGAGAGTTGAATTGCTGGACTGCTTTTTTGACGGAGGCTAGAGATGCAAGATCACACTCGATGAAGGTGACTTTGGCATTGGGACAATAGCCTTGATCTCGCTAATGAGGTGTCCTGCCTGCGTGGCATCGCGACCGGTAAAGTAGATTTGTTCTGGTGAGTGCTTTGAGAGCGCGAGGACTGACTCGATTCTGAGACCTGCGGTGCCTGTGTTCCTGCAGGCCAATTGGCAGTCGCGGTATACCTGCGAGTGAAGGCCGACCTCCAGTCACGAAGATAACCTTGCCTGAGAGGTCACGAATATCCTTGTTAGGGTGGAACCGTATGCCTCCCATTGCCTTCAATGAGTCGAAATGGAGCGTGTTTGGGAGAATGTGCTGGGTGTGTGGCAGTTTTGTTGTTGCTATCTGCAAAATAGAGGGTTTCTAACTTTTGAACGCGATTGTTGGGGCTAACTTGGGGCTAACACCGTTGGCAACAATTTGGCAAGTTGCAGCTTGAGGGCATCCACGGCCAGGTCAAGATTGATGGCGAGGAGTCACGGTCACTCAAGATGTTTGAACGCGATCACGTCTTTTATCAATATCATCTAATCTCTGAGAAGACGCTCCTCCACTTGTCCTGCATCTTCCCTCATATAGTCCCTCTCTCCTATGGCACGGAGCGCAACACGAGTGCCGCGTCAAAACATGCATGTGTCGCAGACCACAGCTGGTCCCGCCGGATATGCCCTGAGTACTAGTATTCTCAGGCTAACGATGCGCCGTTATAGCTCAAAGCAAGCTCTCCGCTGGGCGGGGCAGAGGACACACGGACAACGGGTGCTTCGAGTCCGAGGCCCTGCTGTGTTCGCACATCTAGCGCATTGAGCATGTCAAGGCTTGGTGCCGTCTAATGATGTTCAGATCCATTCCTCGCTCATGGCGTCTGTCAGTGATAAGCCTCATGACAAGGTAAGTCTTCTGTGGCTTGCTGAAAGTGGTGTTCAGCTGACTATTCATCATCTTAACACCTTTTACTAGCAGGTTTGACATCCCAAATGAGACTATCTAGTATGTACTAAGCTTCATGAGATGAATTCTTAAGGTTGACCTGGCTTCAACGGATTCTAGGAAAGGATAGTTAATGAAGGATTCTGAGTAGGAGCGGTTGATTGAAGATCCAGTTCCAGTGTATATATGCTTCTCCTTGGGAACGAACCCAGCCTCGTGATCGACACTTGAGAGTCAACAGTAATCCAGAGCAATGTTTTATCGATCCATGCTATTTTATGATTGATTTTACACCCACAGCCTTTCAACCGTAAGGAGCTCCTTATTTACATATCTTGAGGCATAGATGCCGCAGCATCTCGAAGGCTCATAACTGACAGATGTCATGAGTGAGGAGTGTTGTACCCGAGCATCATCATGCGACTGTCGAAAAGTGCCAAGTATGCATCGTTAGACGGCGACAATGACACCTGCAGGACATGTACGCGCTCTGTGGAGCACGAGTCGCTTGTAATCGCCCTTGATGATCTCTTCCAATGTACGTGTGGTCTCGTAGAACTTGTCGAACTGCAATGGGGGAAGCGTGTCTACGTGAACGTCGAGGGCACGCGTGATGGCGTCCTCGCCTGAGACTGCGAACGCAGTGTATTCAGTGGCCAATGGCCATACGATCAGAGTCAAATCAGAGTTTTGAGATAAGATCATTTGGTATTTCTTACGTAATATGTTGCTCTTCTCCTTCGAACTTGAAGCTATTCTCACACCAGGCTTGCTCATTGCAAAATGCAGCCCATCCACGAGACCGGAACTCCAAAATCTGAATCGCTAGAGGGCTCTAGAACACCTGGCAGCTAGCAAAGAAATCTCAGGTCTAGTGATCACAGCAATTGCGACTACTTAAAACAGGCGAGCTTCTGGCCATGGGCGTACTCATTCTGCTTGAGAAGATCTTAGATATAGCTACCTTGTAGACTAGCGAGGGAAGAGCTTAATCGTCGTCTAGAACCAAAGTATCCAGTGAGTCCCTTGATAAAGTAATAAAATATGAAACAAGTTACGAACCTGGCACAGGAATGGTCTCCAACATATTCTTGACCTCTCGCATCGTCGGGCGGTCAGCCGGATCCTCGGCCTGACAAATCTCTACGATGTTTGAGAATGGGGCGGGAGCAGACCAGTGGATCCACCGGTTCCTCGGGACATTTCCCATGACAATGTTGTTCAGCGTTCCGCCAAAGCAGTACACGTCCGATTTCTCGGTGTAGGGTCGCTCGTCAGGCGAGAGCTCAATAACACGGTGGATCTCTGGTGCCTCTCTGCTTCCCCAGCGACATTCGAGGTCACAGAGGATCATACTCTGCAAATCTTTTGTCACGAGGACGTTGTCCGGTTTAATGTCGCGATGGATGATGCCGTGCGAGTGAAGGAAACAGACCGCTTCAGCGAGCTGCACACCCCACCGCTTGACCACGGCAATGGACAAGCGTTTGACAGCCTGAGCTCCAGTCCCCACTATCTTAAGCAGTGGGAAGACCAGCTTCCCATCTTCCATCCTACCGAGTAGCTCGACGACATGAGGAGAGCCGCCCTTGATCTTGAGAAGATTAGCAATCTCGCTGTTAAACCGTGGCACCTTCGAGAAATGGATCCTTTCATTGAATGTGACGACTGGAAGCTGAAGAAGCTCGCGACTCATGTCATCTTTACCAGGCTCCAGCGGGTCAGGGGGTGGAGAGTAAGAAGTGTGTTTGATGGTCTCTCCATGAATTTCAGTGTGCGTCTGCAGCGGAGGGAGATCTGCAAGAAGGCGGAGGATGTTTCCGGATAGGGTGCCTGGTTTATCGATGATCTTAACATAGAGTGGCTCCTGACCATCACGCATGTACCAATGCTCGAGATATGTGTGCCTGTGATCTGAATCGCAGAGGTTATGGAAGAGGTTCGTCTTTTCTAGATTCGATATGAATGCGTCGAATACGTGCTGGCGCTCGGCGCGAAACACAGCATTGGAGATGACCAGTGGGGCTTGAACTTTGGCATGACGGGTTGTATATGAGCGAAATGGAACTAGGAGAGAGGATGTGACAGCAAACCTATCATATCGAACGAGTTTGAAGTAAAATTTTGGTAGCTGACTAGTCGTAATAACAACGTAATAAATAGATTCACCCGCAGCGGTCCCGAAAAGGAAACAAGCGGGCCTCGTATTGTTATGTGATAGGTACCTATTACATAGCTACTCTACAGAATATAGAGTCTCGATCTACTTTGCTATGAATTGAGAT
>JABCKH010000533.1:0-12751 GCA_018851285.1 Lyophyllum semitale | reverse complement strand
ATGTGGGTAATGATGTGGAGGTGTGTGAACAGAGTAGAGGACCATACTCCTCCCCCCCTCCTATGTGTCTGCTCCTTACCCCATCCCCATACCCCTGTATTGTCTTACTTGAGTTCCTGACACTTGATTAATGTTTTATAATCCATACCCTGACACTTTGGGACCCCCCAGAAGACATCCACTCACCCAAATATCATTGCCCAGGTAATATGTTCATTGGTACACTACCCAAGGGAGGGAAGGCCAATATTATTGCTCAGAAATAAATGCATATATGTGTAATCTATGGATAAGCAAAAAAAATTAAGATTAACAAGGCTATAATGGTGAAAATAGTGAGCTCGCTGTTGTCTACAGCGAGCAAGAGGTAGCCGAACACTATGGGAAGCCGCGTGATGTCGGCATTAGGATAAGATGTTGATGCACTTCTCGCCAACATTTAATAAAGGTGATGTTTATTCGTGATTGACCAGCTGTCAGAAACGAGTTTCTAAGCACCTAGCGTAGGGTTTGTTCAAGGACGCCGAGATCACCGAGTCCCTCTTTTGCCAGCCGCTCAACCGCGAGTTTGGGGCGCTTTTGTTTGTTTGGTTTGAGAATGGTCTTGTTAGGTCGGATAAGATAAGAGATAAGATTTTCGTATGTAGTATTGCGTGAAAGCCCCTTACGAGCGGTTCGAGCGAATGGTTTTAGGAGCCTGCTCACCGCGCAGACATCGCGATAGGTGATCACTGTTGAATCATCCAGGCCGCAAGATTCAGATATGCGCCGCTGGGATCGCGGTGGTCGATGGTATGTATTAGCAGAATGATGCGGTTCGACTCATGCAAGTGGGAGGTAACGGGCGTGCGAGGGGGCAGTTATGGGGAGGCGCGGGCTGGAAAGATAAGATCAGAGTAATATATAGGAGCTCCTAGGGGGAAGTAACAGCCAAACGACGATGGGACCTTGGCGGCGATGCTAGATAAAGTGCTGAACAGATGTAGACTAGCCTTCTTCAGAAGGGCGTGATGGTGCGTGCTCTGGGACGGGGATGCAATTCATGCGGAGTGTCGGGGTCGGGGAATGTGAGGAGGCAGAAGGGGGAGATTATTGGGCGGTGTGCGGCGACGGCGATTTTCGATCTGAAAAGATCAGCATACGGCGACCCTAGAAATAGAAAAGGGGGTTAGGGCGGCGGACGAGGCTAAAAACAGAGGTGAGCATTCGGTGCTGATGACCAGCCTTATATAGGCGTGAAATGGGCAAGGGACCTGGTTCTGCGATGCGGTTCGATTCGTGGGGGGTAGGGCGGGTCATAGGGGGGATTGCGATCTGAAAAAGAAAATTCACCGCGAGATTACAGTTACTGTACAACACACCTGATCACTTAAAGATAAGGCGGAGGGGTTGTTCGGTTCGGTCCGTGCGAGCGAGGGATAACGATGGGCATGCGTGGGGAGGGCGGCGGCAGCGAGGATTTACGATCTGAAAAGAATATATCAGCCAATGGTGACAGTTACTATATTACGCACCTGATCGCTTGAAGATAACGCGGCTCCTAGAAACAGAGAAGAAGGGGGTATAGTGTCAGCCACCACAACCACCACACCACACCACAGACCGTCGCCAGCAACGATCTCGCCTCAATACTCGTCCCCTTCTTCCTCTTCCTCCAAAATATCAGTCAGAACATGCACAATGTGCATTTTGTGCGCTTCACACCAGCACTTAAGAGGTTCTGCGTCATACAACCGCCTGACTACGCTGTTCTGACGCTTGCATCTCATGTTCCTACGCTTGCGCTTTGCAACACCGACAGCCCGGGTAATGGTTGATACCCGCTTGAGTGGGCGTCCAGTGCCGAACACCTCCGGCTCCCCATCCTCTGCGAAGCATAATTGAAACGTATCCTCGACCTCATCCCACGTTGACACCCATGAATCTTCAGACACGTCCGATAATGACGAGCATGGTGATATACCACCTTCGACTTCACTTTCCGGTTCGGGAATTACAACAGAACAGCCAAAGGCTCTCGCGAACCCAGCGAAATAGGAGAGCCCGTTAGGCAACTCCGGGGATAAGATAAGTCCCAGGACAGCCATGGTGTCTGCGTCCCACCAACGCACGCCAACGTTATGAGGGATTTTAGGTGCACTCACTAGAATCGAGGCGGCGGGATGGGCGACGGGGTCATGCCAGCAAGATGAAGGCGGGTTGGATGCGGTAGAGAAGACTTTGTGCATCATGGATGACAGCGATAACATGTTTTTGGTGAATGGAGGAAAATAGGAGTCTGTCTTTGTAGCTCGATGATGAGTGTACAGGTCCAAGAAGTAGGTGCAGTCAAAGTCAGAATGCGAAAATGCTATATAGACGAGGTCACGTGTTCGCGTTTGGGCAAAAGCATGTGAAAGTTTGAAAAAGCTGAGCGGCGAGCCCACTCAAGTCCGAAAGTGCAAATATAAAGTGTAGGGAATTGTACTCGTCTTGTAGCGTCCTGATATTCACTAGTGGATGTTTTCGTTGCGTTCTCGTATATTCCATATCTTGTTAATACTCTTCGGAAGAAGCTTCCATACATCACCTAAAACGAGGGCCACCGAATAGTTTACAGTCTGCTTTCCAGGGAGTAGTTGACAAGCAGGCAGAGCCTTTCGATCAAGCGAGAAAAGACGTAATGCCCAGAGTGCGGCGTGCTGTAAAGGACAGCTCAACAACACTAGAAGCTAGGCGAAGTCTCGTGTTTAGGCAAGAGCTCTGAGCAAAATACACACCGAACTGAGTTCTTACAGAGCAGCACGACGAAGGTAAATCCCAACGGGATGACCAACGTATTGGAAACCGGTCGAAGGTCGCTGACCTCAAGAACAAACAGATCTTCACCAAGACGGTGTGTAGCTATCAAGTTCACATCACGGTCCCAATAGGCGAACTGCAGTAATCAGTATACCGCATGGTTGATTGGCTCTCCATCGTTCTGTAGAAAGCTTCAAGAATCAGAAGACCACGGAAGCGGATTTGTTCTCTTACCGAAGTATGTAGTCTTGTTATTGATTGCTAGTAACTGCAACACAATTTTAATCACCTTGATATCGGCCAAGTTCTGCGAGCTGTCCTTTCCGGAAGGGGAGCATTTAGAATGCTAGACGTTGGCTAGACACTTTGCACCAGACAAGGCTCAGAGAAAATAGAGATCGCCATCAGCCGTGCTGCTAGACGTTTCTTGTTCATGATCGATAGTGATCCCACTTGCTGAAGTGATGACTGGCAGCTAGGGCGTCAAGCTCGTTGGTGATACGAGACAACGCCACAACGCCCGTCGTTACGCGTTTCGCACGTGGTCTGTGACAGATGATGATTTGTCCCTTAAGAACTGTTACCATCTATCTGCTCAGCTCTTGGTCTCTTTCCTTATCCAATTTTCACCCTCTGGCAGGCTTTCCTCACTCAGCTTCACATTCTTTTTTGCTTCTGGTCCCATCATGTTCTCTTTTATCCAATTTGTCCTGATCTTTGTGCTCGCGAGCCGAGGTGTGTAATCTGGTGAAGCAGTCATCAAATTTCCCTCAGCGTGCCCCAGCTTTTGCTTTCAATGTGACTGTCGGGAAACAGAACTTTACCACCACGCAGATCCTCGATGTTCCTGACAGCGAGGTCAAGACTGCTGTGAGTCCAGCCGTTTGAATATCTTGTCCTATTTTAAGCCTGATGGGTGTCCAGTGTGCCACTATCTGCTCGACTGCAACCTCATCCATCCAGTCTTGCAATGACGATGCCGCCTGCCTATGCAAAGCCGATACGGTCTCCGCGCTTCTCAATTGCGAGCAATGCATGTTCACAAAAGTCATCGAGGTTAACAAGAAGATGGACTTCAGGGTCGGGTCGCAGGCAGTTCTGGGAGGTGCGTATTCTATCCCCTATGTCAGGAGCTCGTCTTGATAGCTCCTTACAGGATACGCCGCATCATGCAAGACCGCCAACATTACTCTTGCCGCCAACCAAACGGCGTTGAAACTACCGAGCACTTGGGATGGACCGTTCGTTGCTGTTCTTCCTGTTGGCGGTGCGGCTGCCGTAGTCGCTAGCGCTGGAATTTTGGGGATTTCGGCGTTGTTCCTGTTGTCGAATATGTAGGTTGACGTCGGTGTAATGTATAGTACATAAATTTCGCGAAGTCATGTGATATGAATTTTCGCGTCGAAGTCTTTTTGAGTTGTCGAGTCTTCTCCAACAGAGACCAGCTGCCCTCCTTGCCCATCGTCCTGGCTTTCCTCTCCCACAAATCAGCCTGGGTCGTTGCCAGAAATGCAGCGATATCCACGGAAAGAGTCATAGTTCCAAAGAAATTACCCAAGTCTCACCATAATCGCTCTACATATCTAGGGATTCGTAATTTTTTCCTCGCGTCTACCGCTTGTTCAACTCAGGCCACGCGGCCACTCTCAGCCGCTAGCCATCACACGGCAGACTACGAGACAGAAGCTCTGTACACAATTGCACCGCGCTCTCGCCCTACGCGACCAGCGGTCTCAACGAATCTCACAGCAGCAGAGGAGGAATGGCTGCAGGAGGACCAGCTTCAACCAATTCATAATATACCCCCTCATCCCTTTGACCCGTACCAACAAAAGGAACGCTTTGATTGGCGCCTACGTACCTCATCACGCATACGAAAACCTCCAGCTCCCGCTAATTCTCAACCCACGACGCGACAGCGATATATCAAACGGAAACTACCACAAGGGAAGAGCGTTGAACAGGGAGAACCGTTTTATGATGCGATACAAAACTATGAAGACCGGTACGTGACCCGTCTTGAATACCAAACTCGTTGCACCTTTGACAGATAGTTCCTGTAGCTTCTTGAAACTTCTTCATGCTGAACAGGCCGACGCCGAAGCTGTGTTGCAAGAACGATTGTCAAGCTGGACTTTGGATCGTTTGAAGGAAGAGGGTTATTGTCTCACCGACCTCTCCGCGTATTGGCTGCAGGAAAACCAGTTTGGGCGTCCGGTCGCCTCGTTTGCGTTGGGCCCTGGTGTGTCACTACCAGACCATAGATTCGAGTACGTCTCCTCTTATCCACGCGCGCCTATTGCCTGGAAACATCTAACTCCCCAACTAGGAATGGCACCCAAGCCCTCATATCCCGCATCGACCCCCTTCTTGACGGCGACAAAGTGATCAAAGGCTCTGTCGTTTCTTCCACCTCCTCCCAGATCAAAGTCTCCTTCAATGATATATTCGACGTCGATGTTGGCCAGTGGCGTCTCGACGTCGGCCGCTCCAATATCATCTACGACCGCATGCGCGACGCCATCGGCCACCTCCACCACGACCCGCAGGTCCTCGAGGCGGAATCCTCAGCCGACCCCCAGCCCATCCTTCTGGGAACCCACCTCCGCGACGTTCTGCTGCGGACGTTCGAGCCCTCGGCGGAACCGCATGAGCATGTGGGCGTGCAGGCCCCGGATGAGGTCGCGTATCTCCCGCATGGGGAGCTCGAACATGCAGGGAAGCCACTTGCGGGGGCGAGTTATTCAGGCGCGTTCAAGGACGATATGCGGATACAGAGCTGGGCAAGAAGATATGCGGAGGTGGATCCGGTCGTGGTGGAGGGCGACCCGGTGTTGGAAGGGCTGAACGTGACGCAGAGGAGGGCGATGGCGACGATGATTGGGCAGAGGATTAGTCTTGTCCAGGGTGTATGTTCTTGCGCTTCAAATGATTTTTTCAAATTCTTATTAGTCTTTACTTCTCAGCCGCCTGGAACGGGCAAGACCAAGACCATCATCGAGACCGTCAAGTTACTCAAGGTGGGATCTTCGCATTTTCATTGCTGTGCTTCCTAAAACACCACCTCTGCAGGTTCACTTTGAGGTTCCGCAGCCAATATTGGTGTGCACGTATACAAACGTCGCGGTCGACAATCTCGTGGAGGGCCTCGTCACCTCCGGCGTCAAAGCCCTCCGCGTAGGGTCTGGCAGCAACGTGCGCTCGTCCCTCCTTCAGCACACGCTCGACCACAAACTCGCGAAACACCCGCTCGCGCCCGCGCTCCTTGGCCTCATCAAGGACGAGGAGGAGCTCGTCACAAGGCTGGACGACTTGAGGAGCCGGCTTGCGGATGTGGCCCGGGAAAAGAAGAGCATCAGGATGCAGCAGAAGGCGGCGAATATGACGCGTGCACTGCTGGCGATGGAGGCGAGTCACGCGTCGCTGAGGTCGAGGAAGTATGCACTGCGCCAGGAGATGCTCAGGGATATCATCTCGACTGCGGATGTAGTGAGTTGAGGAGCAGGTTCTTGCGTTTGTGCTTAGTTGACCTCTTTTTCGTGGAATAGATTTGCACGACGTGCATTACGTCTGCATGCGTGGCGCTGAAGGTGACGGACTTTCCGGTGGTCTTCTTGGATGAAGCTTCAATGTCCACGGAGCCTGCATCCTTGATTCCAATCACGAAAGGCGTAGGTTGTTTTTCCGGTTGTCCCAGCCATGAAGACTGAGTATGATCTTCTTTTAGTCACGGCATGTAGCCCTCATCGGCGATCATAAGCAACTTCCACCCATCATTACAAGTGCCGAAGCCCAAGCACTTGGCCTCGGCCTCAGTCTTTTCGAACGCCTGACCCAGGAAGGAGGTGGGTTGGAATATGTGGTGTATCAACGTGATTGGCTAACCAATGTGTTTCGTTAGTGGTACCGTCAATCATGCTCGATACCCAGTATCGCATGCACCCCGCCATATCACGCTTCCCCTCTTCCGAATTCTACAATCATGCACTCCAGGACGGCACCGTTGATGATGGTGGGAAAGTCCATTCACGATTGTCTCCTCCGACTTCCCAGCACCTCCTGTCGAAGGATGCCACCGGCAACCGTCCTTCTGTCATCTTTATTGACCATGCAGGCGCGGAATCTATGAAGGAACGCAGCCGCGTGAACCTCAATGAGGCGCATATCGTAGCCAGCATCGTCGAGGATCTCCTGCTCAACAATCCGGTACGTATCCTACGTACCTCTGTCCATTAGGCTTTCGTGCTAACGTGCTGGTATGCAGCAACTCATGGGACGCGACATTGGCATCATCGCACCCTACGTTGCGCAGATCTCGCTCATGACGCGGCTGTTCAACCGCGACGCCAAGTACCGGCAGCGCTTCCGCGATGTGCTCGGCGACCAGCGTGCGATGCAGCTCGCGAACGTCGAGATCAAGACCGTCGATGGGTTCGAGGGCCGTGAGAAGGAGATCATCATCTTTTCGACGGTGCGCAACAACGCCGGCGGGTACATCGGGTTTCTGGCGGACCGCCGTCGCCTGAATGTGGGCCTTACTCGCGCGAGGCGGGGATTGTTTGTAGTGGGCAATTTGACGACGCTGGAGGCCGGGAAGAGGACACAGAGGGAGATGGAAGGCGTGGTAGGAGCTGGGGTGGGGAAGGGCGCAGAGTCGTGGAGGCGTTATGCGAAGTTTTTGGCGGAGCACGGGTTGGTGGTGAAGTTGGAGGGCGAGGCGCTTGGGCAAGCGCTGTATGGGAATTTGAACGCAGCGAGGAAGGAGGCGTCTCTGGCAATTACTGTATGAGCTCGCTCAGCTTAATTGTGGATAGATTAATCAGATATGTAATATGGCTTCTTGAGAGCTGCTGGCTTCAAAAGCTCTAAACATTACAATCTGTGTGGAAGCGGTGCCCAAGCTGGATCACCTTATATATCAGGCCTTGAAAAGTGTTATAAACTGTACAAATTGAATATTTAAGCATAACGATCAATGATAGCCTGACGCCAAGCTACAGTATCTAACAGTATACGGTCATGGTTACCATATGCTGGAGGTATTGGGTCTCTAAAAATGTCTGATAGTAAGATATACATGGGTGTTGCACCAGCCGTCCAATCTCGTTCCCAGACTTTATAGGCTTCCCTTACCCGAGCAGATGTGGTCGGGCGTAGAGGACGATCGCGGGGACGACTTCGCCACAATTCAACGGTGAGCTTTAGAGTATTAGGGTGGGCAGGAATGGGGTCATCAATTGAAAGGAGGATGACGAGCTTAACCTGAAGAAAATCAGGTAAGTGGCCCTAAAGTGGGTGGCAACAAAGAAAAAAGCTGGCTAACCGCTGCAATATGCTCAAGCCATAGAGAACCATCAACTCTCAAAGCGCCTAAACTTTCAGAATCCCCAACTTCAAGGACTATGCTAGGATAGCCAGAAGGGTTGGGGTTGGGTTCGAAACCACTATCGGGCTGCTTCATCCCCTCTCCAAGTCGGAAGCCTGGCAGAAGCAAGGTAAACAGAGGCTCAGGTTATGTGTTCTATCAAACATACTTGTGGTTCCAACTGGAAGGCATCCTGGAGGTACGACAAGTGGTTGCCCGGTCAATTGTACAAGTAACGTGGAAACGGAATTGCCCCAGATTACAGCGGCGACGTCATGGGCTGGATTCGGCATGAATTTGACGATAAAATTGTAATCGTCACTAAATGTAACTCTAAAACAATGTCAGAGATTGGGCCTTTGTAGGATGTCAACCAACCTCATCAACTTGCGCTCCTCATGTTGGTCAAGCAAGCGATGGACATCCTTCAACTGCTCCGGATCAACGTTGAAAGTGTAGATGTGTACCCGTTTTCGCGAAGCCCTGCAGAAGTAAAAGAGATGAGATATACCATTAGCCTACGAGCAGGCAAACTCACTTCTTTGTTTTTGCGCGGATCTCGTTATTTGCCTTAATATATGTAGTCTGGTTGGGAAGCCGTGAGACGGGTGGTACAGAGGGAGTTATGGCAGAGTCTGCGTCGTCAGCCGTGCTAACAGACATGAGAGGTGCTGGGCACCAGTTTGATGATGTCGAACGTTGAAGACGCTTTCCGGGTCATGTGATGTCTCAGGATGCCCTCGACTACGGCTGCATCGTCTGCATCAAGGACCCTGAACTCGAAAGTTCCTTCGTCAAGTTCACCATCGCCCATCTCGTACGGCCTCTCACAGGCAGCCTTCACCGCTCTCATAAACACAGAATATCCATCCCTCCATTCCATTGAACTCGTTCATCTCGACCATGCAGCATCCCCACCGCCACCCATATCAGCTATCTCCTCGTTCACCTCCGCCCTCGCCACCGCAGTATACTCCAATCCCCACTCGCACGCGCCCACTCAGCGCGAGGTCGACACGATGAGAACTCGAGTGATGCAGGTCCTGTTTGGCTTGGGGGAGAGGGCGCAAGAGGGGTGGGACTTGGTGTGGACAAGCGGGACGTCTGCTTCCCTAAAGCTCGTCGGCGAACATTTCCCTTGGACATCAGGAGCGAAGTACAGGTATCTGAAAGAGTCGCATACGAGTTTGGTTGGCGTTAGGGGGTGTGCGTTGGCTGGTGGGGCGGGTATCGAGAGTCTTGATCTTGACGAGTTATTGTCCCCCATCGATGCTTCCGGTCCTAGCTTACACGCTTACCCAGCCCAGTGTAACGTCACCGGATCCCGACTAGGCTTGCATCCCTCCCGAATGCTCTCGAGGAGGAGAAGAGAGAACGAAGCGGTATTGGTGGATGCAGCTGCCTATCTCTCCACCTCCCCACTTGATCTAAGCGACGTGCCCTACGAAGAGGCACCGGATTTCGTGGTGGGCAGTTTCTATAAGATTTATGTTCGTCCCTCTCCGTGTCAGGTTTGATGGTGCTGATATATATTATAGGGTCACCCAACAGGTTTAGGCTTTCTCCTCGTCAAACGCTCCTCTGCACACTTCCTATCCTCAAAGTCAACGACTTACTTTGGAGGCGGAGCAATCGATGCGCTCTCCGTATCTCCACCCTACTGGGTCTACCCACGAGGAAGCAAAGATGGAGGGGCGGGGGTGGTGCATGAACGATTTGAGAACGGGACGATACCCTATCTGAGCATAGTCGCATTGGGTTGCGCGATGGATGCCCACCAAAGGCTCTTCACTCCCCGCACCACACCTAATCTCCCTGCTCCGAACGATCCCACTGCCTCCCTCCGCGCAGTGAGCTGCCACACCCAATATCTAGTCAATCTTACGCGTACGAAGATCGAATCCCTCAGCCACTGGGACGGTACCCCACTTGTGAAGATTCATCGAGGGGAGGGCAGCGGACGGTGGGAGGAAGACGGGCCTACAATTTCTTTCACGCTCTACACGCCTATCTCCTCCACCCAAGGCTCTCGACCGGTGGGCCACACCCATCTGCTCAACCTTGCCACCCTCGCCAATATCCACTTCCGTACAGGGGGGATGTGTAACACAGGGGTCCTGGCTCGCGTGAGCGAATTGAGTGATAGAGAGCTGAAGAATCTATGGGAGGAAGGGAGGGTTTGTGGCGATGGACGTATGTACCTTACTTCTGCATTCCCATTCTTTTTATGAGATGTCAAGCATTGATGCTAATGTGATCTTTTTTGCAGAGGAATTCGGAGGCAATACAGGCGATAAACTACTTGGTCTCGCTCGAATCTCGTTTGGAGCCTGTAGTAGTGTGGACGATGTGCACAAGTTTGTTGAGTTTCTGACACGATACTTCCTGATCTCTGAAGAGGTTGTTGAGATGTCGAACGCGCATCCACAGACCGACGCCAAGAGGAAAGGCGGGGGTGTGTACCTCCAGAGTCTGGTTCGCTGTAGGTGGCATGTTATGCATTCAAACGACGTCTTGCTAACGTCGGATTGTAGATCCTATCAAATCATGTGCAGGCCAATCCTTAGCCTCCTCCGCCCTCACTCCCACCGGTCTCCTGCACGATCGAGAGTTCATGCTCATCAACAGCGCAA
Source organism: Lyophyllum semitale (assembly GCA_018851285.1). NCBI lineage: Eukaryota > Fungi > Basidiomycota > Agaricomycetes > Agaricales > Lyophyllaceae > Lyophyllum > Lyophyllum semitale. Next base: position 1,972 of record JABCKH010000533.1, on the reverse strand, counting down.
CGGGAAAGACGATGTCGCAGAAGCAGTTCCCTCGGATGGTTCTTATCAAGCCCTTTATCGACGACGATGACAAAGATGAAGTAATGAGGATCAGAGCAGAGGGGATGCCCGACTTGACTGTGCCGCTCCACGAGGAAGAGGCACAAGCAACGACATGCAATGATTCAGTGAGGTCTTATTGGGCCTCAGTGGAGGCTGACGGGTGGTTCTCGAAGTTCCTTGGGGTACCGTGCCAGTTACGTCGATTCGCACCCCCCTCAAATTCTTCCTCTGCGTCTTGCTCGACACATCTACCGTCCTCTGATAACGCCGCACCCGCGCCGATTCTGTTTTCGAACGAATCCCCCTTCACGCTCATCTCGACTTCCTCAGTCGATACCGTAAACGACTGGATCGCATCCGATAATAAAGATCCGTCAGAGTCACGACCCATCCACCCGTCCTGCTTCCGCGCCAATTTCACCGTCTCCTCCGATGTCGCTGGTGGCCTCCTGCCATTCCATGAAGACACCGTCTCCCACCTCCGCATCGGCACACAGACATTCCAGGTGCTCGCCCGTTGCCGCCGGTGCCTCATGATCTGCGTGGACCAAGATACGGGTGTGAGGATGCGTGAGCCGTTTTGCTGTTTGGCGAGACATCGGAGGAATGGGAGGCGGCGGGTTGAGTTTGGGGTGCATTTGATGTGGCGAGGCGAATTGAGCGAGGGCGTAGGTGCGACTAGGGAGCGGAGGATTAGGGTGGGAGATAGGGTTGAGTGGACTGTTGGTTGAGGTACGGATATCGGATGTAGGTCATGCTGTGTGGCGCTATCACTCGTATCTTCCCTTATTGAATGTCATACATTGTAGGATAGATAATAAATGCACTATGAATCGGTGACTATTTGCATATTTGCAGGACCCTTAGCAGAGCTAGAACAACGACATGTCATACATAGTATAGGCTTCATGCTCTGCAACGAGGTGACGTTTTCCAGGAATCCCCCTGAGGAAATCTGCGATTTTTCTTGCAGCATACATTTTCCTTTGAAATCGTAATCAGGCCGGGCGTCAATAATCGTACTTGTCACAACAATGCGCCCCGTTGCGTGACTCTTCTACCCGTGGAAATTCAAGGTACACAAGATATGTGGATGAGGACAAGCGAGTTGTCGAGAGCTAGGAGCACTGGAACTATCCGCGGTTCTAACTAAATGTATCTCCTCGGGACACAGTGTCCTGAGACTTAATAATCATGAAAGGGGCATGGTAATTCAGATACGGAGTACAGATTCGGACAATAACAGACAGAAGGATACAGGCCATCAGAAAATATCAGCCAAACATAGCAGATTCAAGTTATACATGTGCAGCGCCAGCGCGCTTCTTGGATATCCAGTAACGATCTGTATTTGTCAATATCAATACCAGCCGCCGTTTCCCATGTTCCTCCAGGTTACATTGTGCTCGGTGGCCCAAACGCCCGCGAGAACAGGTAAGGCGATTGATTGAACGGCCTGAGACTGGATGTATCCATAATTCTCGAGCTCGACGAGGACCGTGGAAACCCAGAACCGGCACCCCTCCCCGCCCTGTGAGTATTTGAAGCGGAGTAGACCCGCAGAAATCATGCACTGCAAGGCGGCGCGAACAGTGAACTGTCTGCCAATGGGTAGCGAGACCTTCTTGACATAAGTGTGGCTAACGTCGTATGGCTTGAGGAAAACACCAAGGATACCAGTCCAGTTGGAGCTAGTTCTCTTTACCATGTCGAACACCACGGACTCGCTATAATTCGAGATGGTGAAAAAGATACGCCAGTGATTAACGGTGTCGCCGAGTGCAGGCCTCTCTTGCAGAGGCGAGGCGACGATGTATATAGCTTGGACGACCGCGTCGAGCTAGGTCGAGCTTCATCAGGAAATACCTCATCGGTAAAATTTCCCTAATGATACAAAATGAAGCAGAAGTTTTGTTTTATTTTGCTTCAT
>JABCKH010000532.1:0-12787 GCA_018851285.1 Lyophyllum semitale | reverse complement strand
GCAAAGTCCGTCGAGTATATCTACGAGTCACGTGAACAGACGCGGTGATAAGAACGGGGATATGGTATGTATCCCAACACATTTTACCTGTATGCTGCTTTCCGTTTCTTCAGAAAGTACCTGCAACACGTGCACTATGAGATCAATGAGTCGGGGACTGGCTTTGTTACTTGCATCGCGTGTCCAGAATCAGATCTATTCTTGGCATGCGCAGCGGTGAGTCATGGGAGTTTTGTCATCCAACTCTTTCCTGGAGCCGAGATTATTATTATCACCTCACTGGCCGCTCTGTACTTTAAGAGCATGGTGGCGCTCAAGAATGGCGCACAACAACTTTGTCGCATCTTCTCATGTCTACTCACACGGCAATTGCTATCGTCGAACCCGGCAAAGTTGACGCAATTCAGGTAGAAACAGAGGCACCTGGCGAAGGCCAGATCCTCCTTGAAGCCGAATATTCTGCGATGATCACATTCGATATCTATATGTCCGACCTGGGTTATGGTAAACCCACGTATCCAGTTACATTAGGCTTCACTGCCTCTGGAACTGTGGCACGTCTTGGTTTGGGGGTCACCGACCTCGTGGTAGGGGATAGGGTAGGCTGCGATGTTCCTACTCGCGTTCCTTTGACCTGAAGTATCGCTGTTCCACAGGTAACTGCCTTTACCTATGTGACAACGCGTTCCAGAGGGATGCAGGAATACAGCATTCAGCCTCGTGCGGTCTGCTCCAAGGTTACTTTCCTCCATCGGCCTGTTTTTCATGCGGCTTAGTCCTCTCTAGATCCCAGATACGCTCTCACTCGAGGAAGCAGCTACAATTCCTGATAACTTCGTGACTGCATTTTACACCCTGTTCAACCAACTTACGCTCCCGGTCCCTTCATCTTTCCCAGCAACGGCACCACCTCCGGATGCATATATCCCTATTCTTATCTATGGTGCAGGATCTACTGTGGGCCAATATCTTATCCAGCTCCTCCATGCAGCCGGGTACCAGAAAATCCTTGCTACAGCTTCCGCGCAACACCATACACTCCTTCGCGCCCTTGGCGCAACAGACACGATTGATTATCGTAGCCCCGACGTTGTGGGAGACCTTGCAAGAGCTGTCGGCAGTGATGGATTAGTGGACTTGGCTGTCGACTGCATTTCTGCAGAATCGACCATGACCATCATTGCTCAGATCATCAGACCAACTGGGACGGTGGCGCTTCTGTTTCCTATCAAGCGAGGACAGGCGCTCACGGCGAATCATCTCAGTGAGATAACTGGGGAACTCCCTAAGGACAATCAGCCTTTTGCCAAAACTGTCAAGCTGGTTGGAGTAAAGACCTTCAGGTACCTGGAGGTGAGTCGTGATGACCATTGGGTTGATTGTCCATTCTAATCAAATTCCAGGACACATTCTTGAAAGAAAATTTAATGCCCAAATTCCTTCCAGCACTACTTGACAGCAAAATTATCAAACCGGTTCGTGTTCGCTTGATGGATAATGGAAGTTTTGTGGAACGAGTGAAAAAGGGTTTGGATTTATTGAGGAATAATAAAATCAGTGGAGAGAAGGTCATTGTAAAGGTCCGCGCATAGTCTTGCAACCGCTTTATGCTACTAGAGTAGATAGATAGATAGATAGATTAACCCTCAGCATGTACCTCTTTCGAAACAAATTAAGCTCGGCATGTCGGAACATCACGTGAAAACGCGTCGCGTCGCGTCACGTCACGACTTGACTCGCGTGCTTCAACTGTATATGGCCGGCTCCCACAAGTACAACCAAAAAAATAGTCGACATTACAGCTCTACACAATATGTACATCATATACATGTGACAAACCAACTCCAACCTATACAAGAAAGCACAAATAAAAACCTATCAGCTAATCCCAATCATACTTCCCCCTTCCGCCCCCCTCCCTCCCTCATTCACCCTGAAAACCTCCACCCCCTAAAACCACACCATATACCCCGTCTCCTCACACTCCCCCTTCAGCGCCCCATGATCAAAATTAAACGCCTCGTCCGCATTCACCCGCGGCGCCCCCGGCACAAACGGCGTCTCCACCTGCGGCACCGGGAACGCATACCGCAGCTCCTTGCCCACCCCCGCAGTCGCATACCGGTAAATATCTGGCAACCACGCCTCCTGCCCCTGTCCCTGCCCCTGCCCGTGCAAACCTGAACCTGTGTTTGAGTTTGAGTTTGAGTTTGAGTTTGAGTTTGAACCCTGAGGCCGGGAGTGGGCAAAGGCGACATCAGGCGAAGGCTGCTGTTGCTCGATGTACCGCAAAAGCACGGGATGCGCTCCCTGGAACGACGCAGGAATGTCCTGGCGAGGCTGCGGCTGGCTCGCCACCCCCATACCCCCGCCCCCGCCGTGCAACAGCCCCACGAGCGCCGACGCGCTCTGGTACTGCTTAAGCGCCTGCCGCGACTTGTCCGCGAGCTTCTCCGTCACATGCTGTGTAGGTAGGCGTCTCAGCAAACGGAGAGGAAGGACAGGTAGAGAGAGAGGGAGACGTACGAGGAGACCTCTGCACAGCGGCAGAATCTGAGCCGCGCGCCCAAAGAGCCTACACGCGCGCTCGAGGTGCTGCTGCGCATCAGGCGCAAACGTCGCCGCCGGCGCACGGGACACGAACAGCGAGAGCGTCGCCTGTGCATCATAACAAAAATCAGTGCCCAACTCTTCGAACCCGACAGGGAAAGGACAGCACTTACAGCAGCCGAATACGCATTGAACCAGAAATACAAAAACCTCGCAGACAGTTGCGGCTCGTGCTCAAACAGCGTGTCGACGCTCGCAATGAGGGACGCAGCACCAAGGCATGTCGCAAGTACAGACGGCGCATACGGGTGGTGGAGCCCGAAGCCGCCAGCGCCGCCGCCGGCATCCGCATCTGCATCAGCCCGGCTCATCGCCTCTGTGAAAGCGCGGCGGTGCAGCTGAAGGAGAGCTTGTCGGGTGGCGTCAGCATCCCACTCAGTAGTTCATAAGGGCGACGGGGGGCTCACCAATATCTCGGCTGGTCGCCACAAGTGCACGCTGCATCACGAGGAATCGCGGCTGCTGCTGCGTCTCATGCGTGTGGTTGTACTGCTCATCAAGCAGGGGCGGCACCCGGAAATCGCGCACGCGCGCGTCGAGTGTGATGATGGTGGGATACCCGGGCGGGTCGACGACGACGACAGCCTCGAGCACGGGTGTCAGGCAATGTATGAAGAATGCGTTTTTCCACTCATGGTCTGGCGGGGGGCCGTGTAAGCACGGGGAAGGGAGGCAGGGGTGAAGGGGAGGAAGACACACAGATGATCTCCTCGCGGGGGACGTATAGCCCCGTACCGACGAAGGACGGAGGCTTTGCATCGACATGGCGGAGGCAAATAGACGGCGGGCGGCCGAGGGACAGGCTCTATACGGTATATGAATATCGATTCCGGCTTCAGCTGTATGCATGGGGAGGGCGTACCATGCGTGCATCGAGGTTAAGCAGTTCCCAGAACACAGCACGGCGCTTCTCGTCCTCCTCTGGGATGCCGCGCAGGCGGGAGTTGTCCCGATCTAAATAAACGGCGCATACACATTGTTACGGTCTTAAGTCAGACATGAAGGGGCAGGCACGCACGGAGCCCGAGCTACATAGAATGGGATGAGGTTGGCATACGTCTGGAGAGGAAGGGATCACTTACTCCTTGCGCTAGTTTCGCCACGAAGCCCATGAGGTTCCATGCATACCCGACCGCCCGCTTCTTGTCCGAGAAAATAAGGTGCCACCAGATCATGAAAAACTGTACGCAAAAGCCCCTGTCAATCTACAAGAACAGAAGAAAAGAAGAAAAGGGAGACGCACGAGGGCATGCAGGACATCAAAGTCGGGCTCCTCCATGAGCGGGATCTCACAGACGCTCGCGCGGGCAAGGTGGTGATATGCCTCGCCGTAGAGCGAGCCGAGCGGGCGGTTGAGATCGACAAGGGAGCCAATGGAGAGGATCATGAGGAGAAGTGCAAGGCGCCGCGGGGAGAGTTCCTCAATACGCGTGCTGTAGCAATGATGCAGGAGATTCTGAAGGAAAGTCTCTGACGCATCGAGGTGATATCTATGCCGGGGGGGCATCAGCAACGCTGCACCAGAAGTGGAGAAGGGGTGGAGCGGAGCGGAGGTCAAAACGAAAAAAAGAAAACGAAAAAGGGGGACGTAATAGGAAATGAAATATATGAGCGGGAAAGACGTACTGCCAGAGTGCATTGCGGCGGGCTTCTTCACACATGGCCTGGGCCTCATGGCGCGGGGGCAGGGCGTCGCGGATGCGTGCGCGGATACGGAGGTCGACGGACCACGGGAAAGGGAACGTGCTGCTCAGCTGGAGGATGTCCGGAGGGACGTCTGGTGGGCCCTTTACATGTGGATTTGGGGCTGAGGGGCTGGGTGGGTGGTCAAGAGAGAGCGTGCTTGTGGAGTAGCGCAGGTCTTCGCCGTGGAGGCCGGACGGACCGGCGATTGGTTGTTGCGGGGGAGCGATGTAGAGGTCTTGGGAGGTCTTGATGCGGAGCAGGTCGGGGGACAGGAGGGGGTGTTGGGGGGAACATGCGGCTTGGAGGGCGTCTTCGAGGTCCCGGACACGGTCGCTGAGGACGGTGATCTTTTCGTGCAGTTGTTCCGTGTTGGCGAGGATGAAGCTGTAAATCCTTGTGAATAAATTGTATGGTAAGACGCGCGTCAAGACCCACCGACTTCCTCGTCCGGAGGTAAGGGCACCTGGTAAATGTCAGCCACAATGATTACCAACGGAAGAGCACCCACCCTCAGGACAAAGACTGCCACACCCCCGCTTGACGCACGACTTGTGCTAAAAGTTAGATTTAAGCTCGCGCACACGACAGGGACACACACCTGGCACGGAAAAACACGGTCGCACTGCCCCGAGGTGCCCAATCAGTCAAAAGAAACCTCAACGGAAAGCAAAAAAACCTGCCTTGAGCTTCAACCTACAACTTATCCCGTTAGCGAGTCCGATCCCCATTGGAATATGCCACTCACCGACGACACTCCTTGCACGACAGCTTCCGGTTCTTATCCTTGTCCTGCACCACGCGTCCGTTTTTCTTGCCCTCTTGAGGCTCCTCTGCGCCAGCCTGAGGGAACATCGGCCCATCGTGTTGCTGATAACCCACACCGGGGTCGTCGAGCGTGTTCCGGGCGCGCTTGATGGGACGGTTGGTATGGAGCTCGTCCGAGCTGGGATGAACGTTGTACGGTGGGGGAGCACCGCCAAACATTGTTCGTTCGTCTTTGTGGTTGTGCTTCGAGTTGTGGTGGGAGGAGGAGTATTAGCTTTTGCGAAACCTAACTTTGCGCTTCGAAGCACCCCGTGACCTTCGGACACATCTTTGCCAACAAAATTGAAAATCGCGAAAGGGAAGTGAAAGGTAGCGCGTTGCAGGGTCGCGGACCTTAGTCTCCGTTGATCGGCGTATCGAGTCCTCCGCGTCATATCTTTTTCCGACCGATGCGACTTACTCGGACTGCGAATATCACGGAGATGTCAACAACATTTCATTTTATGAACAAATGTATTCCAGTTGGCATATAAAGATCACAGAAACAAGCGCATAGTATGACAGCAAGAGAGAGGGGCAGGAGAATACCGACATACAAAACACAAAATTCAGGAACAAAGAACAACATGATAAGTGGTAAAAAATGACAAACGGGGGACGAACCATACTAGTCTGAACGCCCACAACCACGAATACCCGACATCGCGGCATATCCAAGTAATAAAGTGGCATAGATCCGAACGAGATGAAACGAAAGCGCATCCAATGTCAGGGCACCATCCCCCCCTCCCCCTCCCTAAAAGAACGACATCCAACTCTGCTCATTACTCGAGCTCAACGCCCCCAGCTCAAAATTCAACGTCTCCACCACCGCCGCCATCTTCGACGTCGGACTCAGCCCACCCATCCCCATCGCCCCACCCACACCTCCACCAATACCCCCACCCACCACGCCCATCCCCGCCTGCGTCGTCTCACCACTATACCCATACATCCTCACATCCAAATCCGGCAACACCGGCCCCACCCCCGCCCCCTTCAACGGCGGCGGCGGCGCCCAAAAGTGGCTCGGCGGGCACTCCGCCGGCGGCGCCCCAGGCTTCGCAGAACACGAGCACGGTTTCCGATGCGGGTACAGCGCTCTAGCTCTATCATGCACCTCCACAATACACTGCGCCAGCGACCGGTGCGTGCGTGCGAAGGGGTCCGAGCCGGGCGGGGGCGACGGCGAGACATAGTTGTTGTTGGCGTGTGGTTGCGGGGAGCCCATGAGCGCCGCGTCGAGCTCGAGCGAGGCGGGGTCGTTCGACACGACGTGTTGCAGCACGGTCGGCACCTCCTGCCCGTCGGACCAGCGGTTGTATATGTCGTTTGCCTTCTTCACCATCGTCTCTAGGAGCGGCTGCGGAGGGCTCACGTCAGCGGCCAGAGTGCAGGGAAAAGGAAGGGGACGTACGATGACCTGCAAGGCGCGCGGGCACGTGTCCCGTGCGGACTTGAACAGCATTCTTGCGCGCTCGAGCTCCTGCAGGGCCGCAGGCGAGAGGCACGTGAACGGGGCCCGGCTTACAAGCAAGCACAGCGCGACCTATTCCCAAAAAACCAACAAGAAGCCCCGTTATTACCACCACCACGACGAGCAGACATATAAAAGGAACCACGCACGGCAGCAGAGAACGCATTGGACCAGTACCCGAGGATGCGCGCGGTGAGCTGCGGCTCGCGCTGGTACAGGTCCTGCACGGTGGCGATCATGCGCGAGGCGCTCAGGAAAACGGCCACGACCGACGGCGCGTACTTGTGCCGCCGGTTGAACGACTCTTCAGGCCCACTGAGGGCGCGCGTGAAGAAGGATCGGTGGAGCTGGAGCAGGACTGCCGGAGGGTAGTGTTAGCAAGTTCCATGAAGGAAGGAAGGAAGGAAGCTCACCAGCCTCAAGCGCAATACTCAACGACGCCTTCTGCATCAACAACGACCTCGTATGCGGCGTCGCCCCCGTTCTCAGCGGCAGGGGGAACGAAAAGTCCCGGATGCGGGTATCAAGCTCAATGACCGTGATATACTCGAGCTGCGGCTGGGACGTGACCTCGAGCACGGGCGCCAGGCATTCCAGGTAGCACGAGTGTTTCCATTCCTGGTCTGGCATGGCATGGGCAGGGTTAGATTGGTAGTAGCAGGGGAAGTGGGGAGGGAAAGACTCACAGTAGTGTAGACTCTCGGAGGGATCGCAGCCGTGGTCGGGTTGGTACGAGGGGCGCTGGCAGTCCATGTACCGGATGCACAGGGACGGCGGGCGGCCGAGGGAGAGCGACTGCATACGTTCGATCAGTGTGGGGGTCGGCGAGACGCTACGAGGAAAAGGACAACACACCAGCCGCGCATCAAGGTAAAGCAGCTCCCAAAACAACGACCGGCGCTTCTCAACTTCCTCCGGGATAACCTTCGCCCCTCCCATATTTCGATGCAGTCCAATCTGTGTCCCATCTCAGCACAAGCCAAAAGAAGGGGGAAAGGGGGGAAGGAAGGCCACTCACACTCTGCGCAAGCTTCGCGGTAAGCCCCATAAGCCCCCACGCATACCCCGCCGCCTTCTTCTTATCCGAAAACACCAACAAATACCAAATCTCATAAAACAGCGCCGTAATCGTCTCCACATTGGTCTCCTCCATGACCGGAATCTCGCACAGCGCGGCCCTCGCGAACTGGTGATACCTTTCCGCGTCGGGCGAGTCGGGCGGGCGCCGGTGGAGGTCGACGAGGCACCCGACGGCGAGGATCATGAAGAGCAGCGCGAGGCGGCGCGGGGAGAGGTCCGGGGTGGGGGAGGTGTAGCAGTGGTGCGCGAGGTTGGGGAAGAAGGTTTCGGAGGGGTGGGGGTTGTACCTACGTAGGTATTAGTAAGGAGGGGCGGCAGGAGAGGGGCACGGAACGTACTGCCAGAGAGCGTTCTGGAGCGCCTGGGACCAGAGGTACTCGGCCTCGTCGCGGGCGGGGAGCATCCCGCGGAGGTAGGCGCGCAGCTTGAGGTTTGGCTCGGGCGAGACGTTGTCCGGGAGCGGGTAGCACTGGCTCAGCCGGAGCACCTCTGCAAACATCTCATCGGGCGTCTCGTGCGCCGCCGGGTCCTGCTGGAGACGGGGTTTGTCAGCCATGGTCATGGGAGGGACGGCTTTTCGAACTTACAACATGCAGTGTGAGCATAGTCCCATTCCTATGCGCCTCCTCGCTGGTTCCCCTCTCCCTCTCTCGATCCGGCGACCCGCTCCCACTCCCGCTCCCATTTACCTCCAGATCCATCTTGCGCTCCTCCCCCTCCTCTTTGTCGTGGCCGTTCTGCGCGGGGGCGGCCTGGGTGCCGCCGTAGAGGCCCATGGTGCTTTTGATGCCGAGGAGGTGTGGAGCAAGGAGCGGGTGCGGCGGGGCGAGCGTTTCCTCGAGCTGGCGGATGCGCTCGCTCATTTCGTGGATCTTGGTGTGGAGCTGTTCGGTGTTGGCGAGGATGAAGCGGGTGCCTTTGCCGGAGACGAGGACGCCTGCGGGGAAGAGTTAGATTTATGGATGAAAACATATGAATGTAAGTGGAGATGATGGAGGGAGGACATGGATGAGTGTATCGTGGAGATGAAGACGACGTTGAAGGCGCACCTTCTGGACATATTTCGGCACATCCGCGTTTCTGCAATCAACAATTGATCAGCGGTCCCGTATCCAATGAAGCGCCTTGCACGCACCTTGCACGACGCACACGGAAAGTTACGATCGCACTAACAGCGGCCACTTAGTAAAAACATGCATCTCAGGGTCATATAGGGAAAGAGAGTCCCAACCTTCAACTTGAGCCTGCACCAAACCAAACCAAAGCAAGACAAGGGATTACCATTAATATCGATCGCCACACACATGACAGGGCCCGCCGAGGCAACGCACCTTCTGCATTCGCAGCACGAGAGGGGTGCCTTTGGGTAGGTGGATCAAGTCAGCCCTGGTCGCCGCAACAAAGGTGGTGGGCCACACATACCTTCTTCCCGGCAGGTTTCTTGGCAACATTGCCCTCTGCGATAAAGATATGGTCGACGGGTGTGGGTGTATCGCAAGGTTTATCGTCCTTGGGGGGCGGTGGATTTTTACGGGGTCGTTTGAGGGGTCGTGTGTGTGCAGGGTGGGAGTGTGTGTGGTGGGAGTCGAGAGGGAGGGCTGGGTCCGGGGCCATTGGACTGGCTGGTGCGTGGAATTCGGAGGGCGGCTGAAGTGGTAAGATTCTGGATAATGTATGGGCCTGTGGGCGGAGATCAAGAAAGTCAAAAGGTACAGTCATAAGTGTATAACCACAGGTGGGGAAGTGTCCCCGGCTCGAGAATTAGCATCATTTGATGGGCGCTGCACAATGCCAAGATAATACTCTGCGCAGCGATTACCACACCCAGCAGAGCGACTGGCACACCCAATATGCTCACTGCCAATAGTAGAGTCCACTCAAAAATATGCCACGCGGACCCCATTTGGAAGTTACGGGTTCTACGCACAACGAGTCACAAGCCCCCGTACGCCCCCTCCATCCCTCCCATAACCCCACACCACTGCCCACTACTGCCCACCACACCAGCTAGCTCAAAATCCCACTGGTTTTCCTGCCTCTGCCAACGCATGCGAGAATCACGGACACTGCCGAATCAAGCTTCCGTGCACGGAGATAAAGAAGCAATCTCCTCCTGACGTTTTTCCACTCCACTGCGACTGCTGGTAAGTTGCCTACGAGTGCCATCCACTGCAATCGCCGTGCAGCGACGATCCCAGGAGCCTCGAGGTAGTGGTCCTTGGCCTTTAGCCATAGGTATACTAGGGATCCAAGTCCAGAGTTTTCCCTCCATATCATTAGACGGAATACTTGAATGTGATTGGCCGCTCCACTCGTTCTGCACCAATCAGGATCCAGCGTTTCAAATCTTTTCGTGCAACTAAACACCTCTATTTGATATGATGTCGATTGAGTCACTCTGACTGGCAGCAGATGTCAGTGCTCGTGTGCCCCACGCATTAAAAGTACACACGCCGTCAAAACCGCCGCCGGCTGCGTGAGGTTGATAAGGTCACCTGGTCATGTATCATTGGTCTCAAGGACACCTGGAATGACCAACGACAAACTCTGTGTATGCTGTCTACACACGACGTATAATGGGACATGGGAGGATGGGCTGTCCTTGCTCCGCTGTATATACGGTGCGCAGCAGAGCGGAGCCAATGATGGAGGGCGAAACATACTTGTGACAATGTACAGCCCGAGTGCACGCACGGCGGCCGCACTGATGGTAGGTGCTTCCATTGCCAACTTCCGTGATCACTGATCGCAGAAGCCAGTGCAGAACAAGGTAACTCACATCCCGTTTGCTGTTTTCTCCCAGGATCGTTGTTCGCGTGTGAGCCTGTAGTAGTCGAGCAGTGGTATATATGTCTTGGGTATGTCGCGTGTGGCGTGTTGTGTGTCGTGTGCCGTGGGTACGACATTTCAAAGACCCCGAGGAAGTGATACTAAAAACAAAACTGTCAGCTGTCCCAACATCGTGTACATGTCGTGCAGAGTCTTCTGATAGGTGATTAGAGAACGATCCCCTTCGATGATCATTTGTCTGGGTCTTGGTCGATGCTGTCGCTATAAGGCCCAGGTAAACGGCGCCTTCGCAGAACATCGCATATGGGCATGAGCCCATCGACGCTGGGCACGCGTGAAAAAACTCCAAAAGCTATATGGTCCTTCGGCCGAGCGTTAGCGTTGACGTGGAAAAAGAAAGAAGGGAAAAAGAGTGGTTATGACCTGTCATGACTCAAGCTCGAGCCCGCTCCAAAAATCAAGATCAATAAGCAGTTTGGATTGGACGACAGAACTCTGAACCGTCACATCTGAGTGCCTTGGATTGTGGGCAAGAGTACGAAGTCTTACGACTTGGGACTGTTGGAACGGTCGATCTTGGGGGTGGGAGGAACAGTTATTTATTCGCACCACGTGGACTAGGATTATACGTCCCACGCCCTCCATCCACCCTCAGCTCGTGCTTGTCCAACCTATCGACACCCATGTCCACCACGCCCAAAACCCTCGCTGACATCTTCACGCCCACGTCCGCGTACTCCCTCGCGGGCGTCCTCGGCGTCGCGCTAGTCGCGTACCTCGGGTCAAAAGTCTTCCTCCCAACAAACGCGCGCCGCATCGACCGCTACACCTTCATCTGGCTCGCAAGTCAAAACTTAAAGTACTGTTCATCACTAATCATCTAACCAACTACCACAACCACAGGCATTCGACGCGCTAATCCACTTCTCATTCGAGGGCTCCTTCCTCTACCTCTCCACCTTCGGCCGGCAGGTTAACACCAGCACAGGCCCGTTCGCCGCTATGTGTGCGTCCCTCTCCTCTCCCCCCCTCCCCTCCCCCCCTTCCTTCCCTAACCCTAACTCTCCCCCCCACTCCAGGGCGCGAATACGCCGCAGCCGACTTCCGCTGGGGCCTCGCAGACCCAACCGTCGTCGCCCTCGAGATCCTCACCGTCCTCGGCGCCGGCCCCCTCTGCTGCTACATCCTCCTCCTCCTCGCGCGCTCCGACCCCGCACGCCATTATTGGATCGTCGTACTCAGCACCGCGGAGCTCTACGGCGGCTGGATGACGTTTTGTCCGGAATGGCTTACGGGGAGTGTGAATTTGGATACGTCGAATATGCTGTATCTTTGGGTGTACCTCGTGGTGGGTGTTTTTTTTTTTCGTTATGGCTGTGAGGGTGATGTACTGAGATGAGTTGCCTGTTGTTTAGTTTATGAACGTCATGTACGCACCCTCCTCTAATCCATATATGAAGTATCCCTGCTGACTATCTCCTTGCGTTGCTTATATAGCTGGGTATTCATCCCCATCGCGCTCATGGCCGACTCCTACGGGCACATCGCCCACTCGCTCCGCCTAGCCCAGAAGAGCAAGGCGAAGACAAACTGAGTACGGAGACGATCATACGAAAAAGGACGGCTCGACGCCGGATGTTCAACTGCTCCAGATCTACTTACTACGTACGCCCATATTGTATTCCTGTTGTTAAGTATACCCATCGCGTAAAGGCCCTTGGAGCGCTGATCTCCACCCTGGAATTCGACATTGCTGCACCAATAGAGAAGACCGTCTGAGCCCCACCTATTTCTGAAGGGTGTCTCGATGTTTGAAGCCTACCCAGAACGGCAATGCCTGTGAAGACCTGAGGAATAGGATACTCTTGACCTTCAAATTCCCATTTTTCAACCCCTACAGTTGATGAACGGAGTACACATTCTCTCTTCTCACTCTCCAGGCTTACCTTTCCTTTTAACCTTTTTCCTCGTAGATCGATGGGTAATCCAAACACGCAGGAATGGCTCCTTTGTCCACCCAATTTGTTCACTTCACTGATTCGACCACTCAGCTGAACATCGACAGGCTATATATATCCAAATTTTGGATGTTACGCACGTGCACAGCATGGCGGGTTAAATACGAGGACGAGGGTGCATGCCATCTTTACGTCTAGAGAGGGCGCGGCCCGGGGGCTGGCTTCACTCAACGATTGGTAGGTTTGTTTTACATATGTGCATTTGGGTTATCCTGATGCTGATCTTGACTGTTGGGGCGTGAGCCAGCAACCCGAGCGCTACAGCCTACAGTTGTAGCGGAGATTGAATTATTACTAAAACAAGTAGATCACATCGATCATG
>JABCKH010000531.1:0-12805 GCA_018851285.1 Lyophyllum semitale | reverse complement strand
GTACTTAATTCCGGCCCGCAGTCATTCCATATACACCTGAGGCAGGTTACCATCGTCGAAAGAACTCTCCAGCGATCGAATTCATACGCGTACTACGTATTGTGAACGCTCGGTTCCAGTGATTTATCGAGCCCATGAGGATTTTCTTCGGCAACGAAAGCGGTTGTTTGGCACCATGTGGCATGGCAAATAATAAAGATTGGTGCACCGACAGCAGGCGCCCGCTGCGACGTTTAACAATCGCCACACCTGATGGTACATTGGAAAATAGCCACGCCATGGAAGAGGCGGCGGGGCGCCGCGATGGGATTCAATGGCATGCGGTCGTTGATTCGTTGTGTACACGACTGGGGTGAAGCCGGGGTATGTGCATGCTTCCTCCCTACGCCCCATAGACTGACATTCATGCTCCTCCAGGTGGCGCTTCTGGATCCAGGACCTTCTGCTGAGTATAATCCACTGCGTCCGCTGGCGAATTCTCGGAATCACACGCCGACAGACATTTGTCCATCGCACTAGCCAGAGATGGAACATCAAAGGAGAGTAGGAAAAGGAAGTCAGACAAGCGTATTCATGATGCTGTCGTATGTTTCTTCGTGCCTATATTGCTTCAGAGTCCTAATCATCCTCGACTTCCTAGATACACATCCTCCTTCCCATACGGATGGCAGCCAAGCTGGCCGAAATCGAACAAGTCGCCAATTCTGTTACCATCGACAATGGCCGCCCTTGATGTCCATGAAGCTATCAATGCGGTCTGTGCATGAGACATCGATCCTTCAAGTCGAGCCCTACAGCTTAGATTTATTGCGGAGCCACTCTCCCCTGCCTCCGCACCGTATCCTAGAGGACCGTTTCACGAGTGTGGTTCCGAACCGCTCAGGACTCTGTCAAGCAGTCGTATCGGGGTCTCAACGATCATGTGGTCCTCAGAAGACATCGGCAAGAAGTGGATCATAGAGAAGCCTGTCATGTATACGGTGGCGGTAATCGAAGCACCTGCCATCCTGGCACTTTTACCCAGCACTATCCTATCATCTCGACCTCAACTGCCGCCGGTGATGTCCTTCGAAATCAGCCCGGCGGATTGCATGTGGGCGACACAGGGCGGGAGCGTGAGCAGGCAGGAGTGGAGCGGGAGGTGGTGATTATGCAAGAGGATGAGCAGGTACAACGATGGCAACGAGCTTAAGGGGTGAAGAGGACGCTTTTATTAACTCTGCTGCTGTCCGGCTGCGGTCGTGAAGGAAAGCCTGCCGCATGTGGCATGCCAGCCAATCCTTAGAACTTAGAAAGTCGCGTACTTCCCAAACCTAATTCTACGACGTGATAACAATTATGCACTGATGGCGTTATATGCCCATGTTCAGGAGCGCGAGTGCAGAAATAATCGCGTTGAATGATGTTGGGATGAGCACAATGGGACACTGCTCACCAAGTCCGCTGATTTCATAAAGACTCTGATCATTTCCCATGTTAGAGTGGGGAGACGAGCATGGTTCCTTCCCACCTATGTTGTCGCGAGTTTGATAGGCGGATGCCCTCTCTCGCAATTGCGATTGTGCACGGTCACAATTGAACGTGGGCGAGAAGTTTGGAGACGCCATGGTGTTCGGGTGTTCAATTGGTGCTCAATGGGTCTCGTTCAACTTGAACTTCTCGCATAATTCACTGATTTAGAGCCCCAGGAGGTCCAGGCGCCGCTACAACGTAGGGGCTACGAACTGTATCACGATTCACCAGTTATCCTCGCCTGCCGAAAACAGGTTTTGCTGATCGGTAGTTCAGTATCGCTTGCAAACTTGCGAGCGAGCAAAGAACTGGATTTCATTTAGTACATTTGAAGATGGATAAAGAACAACGTCAAGGATTGGGGCCTTCTACATAAACCTAACTATAGCCCTTCAATCCGACTCCAATCGCATACAGATAACAACGACCCCAATCAGAACCCCGCTGCCATCGATTCATTGAGATCGATCTTGGGCTTTAGTGACTGCCCGGTGGAAGGGCGTTGAATGTGGGGCAGAGATTATCCCATGAGGCTAATTATTGAATAAGCATGGACACCAAAACCACGGCGTTCGCAGCGAATTGCTCACCGGGATGGTCCAGAGTGGCAACGGTACGTGCATCTTCAGCAAAAACGATGGCGAGACCACTGTAGCGCAAGGGAATGGATATCAGTGCCCAGGAACTTGGAAGATGTTGTCAAACTCACATCTCAAGATGCCAGTCGATGTGGCTGCATGGAATCATCATTAACAAGGTGCGAATACCACACTTTTCATACAAGCTCACCAATGCAAGATCCATGGGCCAGGATTATCCGTTTTGAAACGGATAGTAACATTGTCGCTAGTGGAAGTGCCCGTTGAGACAACATCGCGACGGACCTGTTGAGAAAAATTAGCGTCGCTGCCAGCCCAGGCACATTCTGAACCCGTACTGGATTAGCGTAGTTGTACACAGAACTGCCGGCGCTGCGGACAACATCGAACACGTGCTAAATAAATGCGACCAGTTAGCGCCACCATCGTTAGAAGGACGAAGGGATCTTACACCGTGTAAATGGAAAGGATGCTGTCATTAAATTAAGAGTGAGTGGTATGCAAGTACAAGCCATGTATATACTGACCGGGGCTCCAGTAATACCACCAGGGATTGATAATTCGATGACAGAGTTCGGTGGGAGCGTATAAACGCTCCCCGGAGGAAGTAGTTCCTGTGCAGTACGGGCGCCGCTCAAGATCTGCAGCAAGACCGGAGCGGTCGGGGGTGCAAAGGTGGCGCCGTTGATACTGAATTTCAAAGATGTGAAATTAAACGCGATGGCTAAGTTGAGAGCAACATCGGGGGCGCCGGAGCCCCCAGGAGCACCGGGGTTGGTCAACGGGTGCAGGTTAGTTTCAAGCATCGGGTTGGTAAGGGATGAGTTCGTCACAGGGTCAGCGACTGCAGCGCCAACATAACGAAGGATGGCCGAATTAATTCCACCAGTGAAATCGATACCGGTGCCGATGTTAGGTTGTGCGCGGACCCAGTAGTTTCCAACGGGTTGGTTGGCACTGAGGACGAAGGAATACCGTTGACCCACAAAGATATGGATGGAGTCGACGGTTAGTGGCTTGTGATTGATACCGTCAACTTCAATGATGGTCTGACAATCTAAATATCAGGGCTGCATCTGTTCTTCGAATGCCATCCGCGTACCATGGTGTGTCCGTCAATCGAGAATATGTAGTTCGGGTCGCAGGAAATCGAGACGAGGCGGAAGCGGTAGCGCTTCCCTTTGAGAACATTGATGATAGACAGAGGAGAAGTCGCGCCGCCAGGGGTCCGCCCAAGACCATTGATGAGGGTCGCATCAGCAGTCGGGACCAATCCTGCTGAAGGGGCTGGGGTGTGATACCTTGATGACCCCACGGTAAGTGTCGGTCAACGACAACAAAGCCCGTGTCAAAACTTACCAATCTGCGAGAGTAATAACAGTAGATTCTGAAAAGATCGACGTGAGAACCAGTCAAATACCCGAGATGGAGGGGAAACGCACCATTGTCAATATCGTAGCTAATTTAAATTCGTCAGAAAGTCATCAGAATACTATTTCTTTGATAAGGGTCCTCACAGAGAGAGGTTTGGGTCCTTCGGATCGTAAACGACCAAAGCACCACGGAGGCCATCACAGTATTGTGTCGCTTTGAGAAATGAAACTAAGTAGACATCATGAAGGGACAGCAGGTGCAACTTACAGTAATGCGAATGATACCAGAAAGTACCGGCCTGGCCCGCGGAAAGGAAATCGTACAAGAACGAGGCCCCGGGCGCAATAGGACACTGCGTTGCACCTACAGGGCCGTCTGCCCAGCTAGATCCTGCTTGGAAGAAGCCATGCCAATGCTGGGGGGAGGTGGTCAGAACATTGTTTCAAGCTTGGAACACCCGACGTACGATGCTAGTGCTCTTGAGCATGGTGCCATCAGTCAACGAATCGATAACATTCAGTTGGAATCTGTCTCCCTGAGATCGATGTCAGAATGGAAAACAAGTCGTACATGAAATTTGGCTTACTTTCTCGCCAACAATGAGGGGGCCAGGGAAAGCTGCATTGGTCGCGTTGCTCCCAGCTAGGACGGCTCTAAAAGAGAAGAAATGGAATCAGTTCTCATGCGACCTTGATAGGACGAGTAAAGAAATGTACGAGCGCGTGAAGCCATCAGGCGCGATGCTTTTGTTGATGATGTGCAGATCAGCGACATTACCAACCACATTGGCATACGAGCTGGCTATGAGAGAAAGCACAAAGGAAGCTGATAAGAACATTGCTCCAAGTAACTGGAACGAGGAAGATCTTGGAATTTTATTTGATGAGCTTTGACTCTTTTATCTAGGAAGCGTGAGTACTTAGCAGCCATGAGCTTGCTCATATGACAGCCCCAAGGAATTACCTCCGTTTCCAGAGACATGTCAGAGCAGCATCGTCAAACAGCATCGGTTGTCCGGATAGAAGAGCACAAGGAACGGGAAGGAAAGGGTCGCATTTAGATGGTGGTATTTAGATGGCGGTAAGTTCAATGCTCGCTAAGAAAATGTGTGCCTTGGAACCGGAGTGAGAACCAAGGGTGTATATCATCGCAGATCGGAGGCATTTTCAGAGAGTCTGCTGATGTGAGCGACCGTGAGGTGGGCATGGGAGCCGCCCTGTTGCTGCGAACCTGAAAGAAGCGGACTGTGCAATTTGGATGAGGTGATCAAAGAGATCCGGGTGTTTATAAGTCTGAGTTAATTTACCTGAACATCTAACCCCCGCTGTTACAATAGTGATGCTATACAAATCTCTCCTCTCCATCATCGCCCTTGTTTTCGCTTCAAGGGCTGTGGTACGTCGTGATTTTCTGCGAGCCAACTTCGGGCCATTATTAAACGCTTCGTAGACTGCCCTTCCCCAGGCAGGCCCAGTCCTTACTGTGAAGAAAGTCTTTCACACTATCGTCAATACGGCTCCATTCTTCGTGGACAGAACGACGGAAATAGTGTGGACGTAAGTGATGCAAATAGACGCCTCTGTCGCTGGGACTTTACCATCTTGACAGCCAAGGCCCGAGCCTCACAGCTACTGACGGAGCCGTGGCAACTGCCCGCTAATTTTCATGTTAGTCTAGATCATTCAACTGACGATCATTATGACTCACTTTGATGATAGCGACGGGGCGGGCACATTCCGCTATCCTGTTGTCCACAAATTCAATCGAATCGACTTGATATCCCCGCAAGAGTTTGTGGGGATCGTTACATTGATAATCGTCGTCACATAGTAATTTTGAATGAAACTCACTTGATCTGACTCATCGTATGCCTTGTTCCGACCTCACAATGACTTGAGTCCATTTGCGGGCATCTTTCTTTAGCGAGTGCATCTGATAATCATCCAGGAAGAGCTTGATCTAGCTTGAGGCGAGAAGAGAAAGGCAAATGACAAACAGTCGTCATTTAGAATGAGAGTGCCGCTTTGTTAACCATAGAGAGAATCAGAGATCTGAGTCCCACGAGGTTATAGACCTGTAGACTCTCATCAGCGCCCAGCATTCGGTACATTCAAACTTACTTAGCCACGAACGCACGAACGCTGAGGGGTTGTGGCAAACCTACCACTGCAGGCAAACAACCCCAAACGATGCAACATAATAGTCCCGAAATGGAGACTCGGACTCAATAAACTGTCCATCTACTGCCCTTCACCATACTCACCACGGGACTCTAAGAGCGGCCCTTGTCTTTCCGTCAACTGGCCGCTGTTTCCAACCTCTATCTCCCTCTATCGACATTCTGTCCTGCGCCGAAAATATTGATCGATGTGACGGCGTACTTATGCAAACAACTTCCTTGGAAAATGAAGCGCCGTGTTCTGGTGTAAACTACAGTTAAATTAATCAATGACATCCCAAAAAAATTGGTTCTGCACTTAGCGTTCGGAAAACGGCCTCGGACAATCGTGGTTATAGGGATCTTCCCGATCTTATAAATTCGCGACATCGGAGCCCTTCCATTGTTCATCAATGTCACCGGCGATCTAGCAGTTCCCTACAATTGCTTCTATTGCGAGCTGCGGTAAGGCACGTGAAAATGGCACGCCACGCAGGAACGCCGAGTCCAGGAAGTATCCCTGTCTAGGCAGGGTACGTATAGTATCAGCCCTGAGCCTCTATATACTCGCTGGACATAAAGCCCTCAGTGATGTCCCGTTCTGATCAGAGATCAGTGCCGAAGCTGCATAGATGTGATAAGCTGAGAGGAGAGGAAACAAAGTGAAGATGTGCGCCACTGTGCATTGTCATTTTCTTACTCCAAGTGATACAGAGCACACCCCACTGCGCTACGTTGTGGAAATGATACTGGAATGAAGGGCTCAGATCGGCACGAATATCCGAATGAGGAGCATCATGCTACTGCGAAGGCGACAGAAGCTGAGATGCTTAGGAAGCCCAAGATGTGATCAGGCCGACAGGAGGTGTAAGGCGTTTTGCATCTCATTGTGTGGGATAGAACTTACCCCGCAATGGCGATTGAGCAGACGCACGCAACGTCCGAGTCGGATACTAATCAGGACGCTTTTCTGGAATCGTAGCAAATAGAATCAGTGCTACAATGTGATCATGCAATGCGCTTGGCATCTCATTGTGTGGGATAGAACTTACCCCGCAATGGCGATTGAGCAGGCGGAATCCTTCAGAATGAAAGGCGGGTAATGTCGGATCGTTTCTCTGGAATCGTACGAAATAGTAATCGGCGGTACGTGTTGCGGCGCCGTGAAATAGGCAAAAGCTCGCATAGCTAGCAACGACAGAGGGTATTGAACAAAAAGGTGTGTACCTGGCAAAGCTAAAATCCTACGTGTGAGTCTCTCACGTTGCTGGGTTCGAGGCAGGTTCGGGAAGGCTCCTAGATAGGCTAAATGCACACAAGGGGACTTGAGACCGTGGTTTTTTCGTGGTCAACATAGATTCGTATTTCTTGCTTCAGAATTTCGTTCAGGATCGTATCGTCTGCAACCTTTCTTAAGCCTTTCAAATCCGACTGACAATATGAGGTGGTCTACTCAGCTTTTCAACAGACCTCGGGAACACACCTGACTGCGAGCTATCGAGGTTCGTAGCAGCCAAATGCGGTCTCCAAAGATTAATTCCCGCCGTATAACCCACGCCGAACGTTCTCTGATGACAGAGAAAAGAAGCTGCAATTTCTATAGCCTATGAATTACTAATTGCCAGTGAGTCAGTTGGATGTAGGGTGAGATGGGACGTGAATCATAGCAGTAGTGCTCAATTTTCTGTCAGGATACGCGTGAAGGTGGAGCACACCTGAATCATGAGTTCCGTCTCCTTTCCCAGAAGCGATGTGGCATACCTATCCTGGAGATCGTTTGTTCACGGGCGCCGACGGGCATCTGTCAACCTCGAGCCGAGGCTGCCGAGCCAATCTTACAAAAATCTTATCAATCTTATCTCCAATCTTATCTCGCCATCGTTGAACGTTGCAGCCTTGTCTGAGCCTTAACGCAATATTAACGGGCGTCATGTATACGTAGAATCCCGACGTGAGATAGTTCTAGTTTTTTTTGATCAGGTATAGTCCATTTGTCTTAATCGCTCAACGTCACAATAACCGCAGTCGTTTCGTTATTGCCCCTGCTACCTGGTCAATATCCCCCTCCGATCATGGGGCCCAGTCTCAATGCCTCGTCCTCTATCTCTCTCAAGCGTTCACATCACCGTGTGAAGAAGAACTAGCGAGACGCGATGATATCAAGCAATGACAAAATCATGTGGAAAATAGGTGAACCATTCTTGGAAGCGACCGAAACGGATATTGCTTGGCATGATCCATGGGAGTGTTTCGACGAAGGTGGAAAAGGTCGCTTGAATTGATCTACCGCTGAGGAGGCATAAGAGGGTTCTTGAGGAGAATAAAGCCCCGATCTACGCCTCCCAAAAGCGTTTTAGACCCGTACGCAACGACATGGTGTAGCAAAGTTCCTGCGATATCTTTGTTACGCTAGGTTGTGAGGGCGAAAACGAGAAAGTAGACGAGCTACTTGACAGCTTCGAGAAGACTGAGCGACATAATTGACGAGAATCCAAATAGTGAAAAAGAATTAAACACCAAGGGGTGGAAATGGCCTCACACCGGATCGAACGGCTAGCAGGAGCTACGTAGGTATGAGGACTCTGCATCTATACAATCAAGCCTGGTGGTCACTGTGCATCGGGACGAATGGTGAACGGAAGATGATCGATGCTAAGGAAGCCATCCACGTCGAATGGACGTTAATAGCGGCTGAAAAATGCCGTCCACAGACTGAGAAACATTTCATATCAAGATGCCCTGGTGCCGGTTCAAACCGCTGGTGATGCAAGGACATTTATTCAGAATGGAGTTCTAGTTCTGAATGAGGTCTGATGATTCTGGTATGTTACGGTGGTTTGAAGAGCTGTAAATAGGGATCGGAAAATTTACTGGTAAGTAGGCACAAAACCACGGGTAGTAGGCTTACGGTGTTCTGGCACCAGGCCGAACGGCTTGCATTTGCTCCCGTTCTGTGGAAAGATATTCTGTTCCACCGTACGCGCAGATTTACCGAATCTTGTACATCGCGAGATCGTTTACCCTTATTAGATCGCGATGAAATGGAAGCTGGAGGATATAGGTGCCGATTTCGTGGTGCTGATCTCGACTACAATCCAAGTAGTGCTCATGTCAAGGACCCGTGATCGGATCGAGCGATTTGGGCGACACTGCGGTCATATGTGCGATCGATGGCGTCTCCGTTGTGTCACTAGGCCTGACGATTCTCGACGGCGCAGTAGTTGTTGAAGCACCGAGCTGTACATGTTGATGGAATAAATAGATGATGACGAGAGGGCATTCTGACGGGCACGATCGTTCGGCGAGTTGAGCTCATCAATCGAGATACTTCGGCTCAATCAGCCCGTTTCCTGATAACAGGTCCGACGGTCGTATGCCCGATGTCACTAGCATACAGTTGCTGGAGTATAGGAGCGTCATGAACGGCTGCATCGAGAGAGACGAAGCCAGTTCGAATAACACTATCGTGTCCTACCTTGCTAAAGTACGACGATAAGCAGTGCGCCAACAGGTGAGTCAGAAAAAGTTCATTGAACAGGATCAGGACCTAATACCTGGAAGAGCTGCGGATGGCGGTTCCGCTGTACCATCAGGTGTGATGGTTCCTGTACGCTGGGACTACTGCTGAGCTCTTGGCTGTAGTGGTATTGAAACTGTACTCGGATGTCCCCATAATTGATAGTAAGAGAGTGGTCGTCCACAGTTTAAATTTTTTGGAATCCGACAGGCTTCCACCAAGATGGCCTGTTACCGGGTCAAACGGTTAGTATTCGATACCGAGGGAGGACTGTGGATGGCAGTCCCGATACACCCTTCGGCCCGGCGATGTTCGACGTCTCGGTTCCGTAAACGCTACGATGGAAATCGATTGATAGACGATGAACGAAGATCGATAGGTCTGCCAGCGGCGCCTTAGACGTAAACAGATGTAATATATTAGCAGCCTGAATGCAGTACGTGACTATCTGGCACTCACAGTTCAACTATCGGCACTGTTTAAATCAGATTCATTACACTCCTTACACTGGCCTGACGCCGGGTCGAACGGCGGGTGCGCCTATCCTGTCGATGAGAAACCGAGTGCAGTGATTCCGCCCGCTATACCTTCAGGCTTGGTGATTGTGATACACCGGGACGGTTGTTGAACGTTGAGCGCTGGGCAATAGATAGCTTTGGAATTAAAAGTGAACGAAGGCGAGCAGAGGTCAGATTTTCGGCGAACAGAACCCGGGAAACTTCGGTTTCACCCTTGAGATACCTTTGAGTGCGAACATTTCGACAACCAAGACAGAGAAGAAGCGACGAAAGGTTCCAGCCTGGCACGGAGACTAAGTATCGCGTCGAAACACCGACGAAGGACATAATCTCTATTTATCGCGCTCGGTCACATCGGGGCTAGATCACAGTTGTTCACAAAAGAGAGGAGCCAGGAAATAAAAAGTGTCGTCTGGAAAAAAGTGTTGCTGCGAAGTATGGTATGATCGCCATTGGCCGGGTCGAACGGCAGGCACTTGGTCACAACTGTTGAGAAATATGCAGCCCAAAGTATTTCCAAAGTGCCATAAGGTCTGGAGATTCTTGTGCGCAGAAGCGCCTAGTGAGCGCACTCTGAACTGTAGATGCCCTTGAACTTTCAAAAATTGACGGTGAGCTTGAACTGATAGAGGTCAAATCTTTGAGGAGAGCAGGGAAGGACGAAGTGAACACCTTAAATTTGAACTTAAATTTGAAAATTTAGACGGCTTGAGCCTTCTGCGGGAATGTATGAACGCGAAAGCAGGCTGGATAGAGAATACCCTCCAGAGAGTAGTGGATGAAGCAGATTGTGACTCTTGTCGGCCCGACCAATGGACGTATTCGGATTGTTTGCCATCTCAGTGCCTATCAAACAACCGCTTTTCTTCCGTCAACGATGACTCTTCCTTGACTCAACGTCGCACGTCTAGTAGGTACGTTCAGTATTCTGAAAACGTCTATAGATGATGCTTATCTAGATAACTAGTCACAAATCGCCATGCTCGCATCGAAGGCAGCAAGGCTAATTTAAATTTTTTCGTCTCCTTAACACGTTGATCCATCCATGCATCAACGGACTCGTCGAAACAGAAACTTGGTTCACCAACGATTCCATCAATCGGCTTGAAAAAGTTGTTGTCGTCTTGGCATACATTTTCGAGTCAACAAACGAGCACTGTTTTCATCAGCATTCACATCTCCGTAGATGACTATTCTATCTAGTGCTGGGGTAAGTTCAGTATTATCCCACACGTTCCATAGGCTGACATTGATACTTCTTCCGTAGGGTGCATTTCCACCCAGAATGCTGATCAAGACCCCTTACGATCTTTTCAGCGCAATGTATCCTTTGACATGCAAATCTCGATCAAGGATCGCTGCGGTCTCTGCACCTCGGGCACAAGAGACGGAGTATTGCGTAAAGGAAGGGCGGGATCTGGGAGTTGTCGACGTTGAGGGCAAGTAGATTCAGAATGGGTCCAGGCTTATTGTACGTTTCCTCTCTTCCTCTCCACAACTGCGTCCTGACTACCTTTCGCTGTGTAGATTTTGAAGACGGGACATTAGCCCGAGACCGCAATAATGGCCCAGATTCTCATCTATCTCAAGCTTGCCGTCGTCAACCTTAACGCACACACCGGTGTTCTTCTCCCCGCTGGGAAAGCATCCAGGCTGGCCGAAATCGAGCGAGACATCGTCCCTTTCTCTTTCGTCGACCCGACTACTCCGCCCTCTGCCTTTTTAAAGCTGGAAGCTGTCAAGACATATGTCGACCAGGAGATGACAAACGTGCCCTTGACCCTCGACCGTTCCAGCCAATCGCCGAAGTTGAGGCCGACAGCCTTAGTATTGGGACCTTCACAAGGGTGTGCCACTTTACAACGATCAGGACCTACTCGAGCAGTCCCATCGGAAGAAGCTTCACTGTCGTTATCGCCAATCCCTCTTTAGGAAGCATATTGTAGTATATCCTACTGTCAAGCAATCCATCGTCGACGTCAACCGGCCATGGTCATGATTGATCCTGGGGTGGAGTTCATCAAGGACACCCAGCGAACATTGTCATACTGCCGTCGGCGCTGCCGTTTGAGTGTGGCCTAGGTGAACTGTCAGACGAGTCATGGCCTGGCGTTGATGGTGCTGTAGGAGAAGCGGGAGGTGTGGCGGCGGGAGAGGGTGCGCAGATGGAGTGATGGAGTAGAAGCATGACAGGAGCGGTTTACAAGAGCGAGGGAAATGCCCTTGTCGATTCGGTCCCGTTTTTAGTCTCCCAAGTCGGATCTGTTGATCGATGAATTCCTGCCACGAGCGTCGTTTTCCTCGGATTTGTGGCTATGTCGACTGGCTGGAGGTGATGGTCTTTGACTCTGGAGCGAGCTACTTCAGGGGTGGCTAGTGATTTGTTTGGCGCTTGCTCCGGCAGCGGCGGTGGCGATGGCGATGGAGCGCGCAACCGAGAATGGGAAATTGTCAGGCAGGTGGAACCGCCAGACGAAGAGCAGCAGATCGATACAGGCATCGCGGCTTATCGATCGTTCTGCGCTGGAAGAGAGTCCCCTAGGAGGATGCGGCCGCAGAACTTGGGAACCAAATGCGAGGAGTATAAGCGGTCCAGGCGAGGAACAGATGGTCGACGGTGTCAGTGTCCCTTGGTCCTCGAAGTCTCGTTTTGGCCATCTCTGCTCGAACGCTGTCGATATTCAGGAAGAATGAGGTACCTTTGGATCAGGCGGAGGCTCGTCCGGGCATATGGTCCCTTGTGGCTTCAGCGGGGCAGTGGTGTTATTGGGGACAGCTGACAACTCCTCCGTTTGGTATATGGCGAGACTCTATGTTTTTAACCGTAAATCTATCTCGGTGCGAGGCTTTCGAGTTGAACTCTGTAAAAAGATTGAACAAGAGTTGTATGGGAGTTAACCGGCTGTGTTGCGCTGCGGTCCGTTTGTCCGGCCTCGAAAAAGCGGTGACGAAATTAGCAATCGGGTCCGTTCAGCTCTTCGACTTCGGTTTTCAGCAATATCTAGCAGCGGGTCCAGGCCCAGTCATCCCTCCCCCTCCCTAGTCAAAACAAACGACTCCCTTCATCACTTCTAAGTCTGCCCTCAAACAGGCTATTGCGGTGGCGTTTCGATCCCACACTCACTCT
>JABCKH010000529.1:0-12836 GCA_018851285.1 Lyophyllum semitale | reverse complement strand
CAAGTTGAGAGAGGGTTGAAGAACAAGGCGTTTAACGAGGACGGATTCTACCTGGTTAGCAAAGGTGCTATGTACAGGATCTGTGCCCCTTCTGGTGATGATGAGGAGGAGATGATCTCATTGATTCTTTGGACCAAGGATAGCCCCGAGGACAATACTCCAACCTGGGCCAAAGTGGTCAGCATCAAGTTACGTCGAAGGTTTGAGCTATCTAACAACCATCACTGTAGTTCGGTGCCGTGGTGTACAACCTCGGTGATCTGGACGCGTCGTTTAGCCTCCACGACGAAATCATCAAGCTCGAAAGGGATGCCACAGTGCGGAACATCGAGTACGTCCTCCTCAAAACTCTCCAAGTGGCCAAATCTCACAGGAAATGGTAGGACAAATGCAGAAGTTCCACGTAGGGACGACCTTCAGAGCGGTGGGGTAATGAGCAAGTCGTTAGGAAGTCAGTCATCTTATGGTCATAGTTACGACGGGCAGGTGAGATATAAGTATTCACCGGTTGACTAATTCTAAGAGTTAATTTTTAATCTGTCCAGGTCAAGGAAATGGAGATCAAGTCGAAGAACCCGAGACCAGCTACTATCAAAAAGGCTGAGAAAGTGAAGCAGCTCCGCTTCCAGCTGAAGGAATATGGCGCAGGTATATTCAATTTTCTTGCTGTAATGCACTCGGCGACTGACTCGTCTCAGTTTTACAGGGAAAACATTGGGAGTTCTTGAATGGATTTTTACCCCCATTCGCAGACGCTCTCATGGTATGCTTACTGCTTGAATTAGATGCGATACTGAATCTATAGTTGTTCCAGGCGTCGGCAAGTAAAGCAACGACATTGAAAAATGTACTAGGTTATCCAGATACTTCCGCATTTGGTACTTACGCGTATTGCGCGGCGAGCCATGTCGACAAGGATGACTCTCCTACTTGTGGCTGGGTGATGAAGCGGTCAAAGGAGGTAAGTTATAAGTAGCATCCAACCGCTGTAATCTCAGGAAAGTCTCTACAGGTTCGGCGTTCTGAGAGCAACTTTTCGTACACCTCCCATGACATCGTCATAGAAATGGCTGAAAACCTTTTTTGGTTTTGGGATGCCGTCAATAACGACCATGCGACGACTATGAATAACTTAGCACTGAAACGGCCCAAGAGTTACCAAAGCTACATCACCAAGAAGCCTGAACTTGGTCAGTGGACACGGGTCTCTGTCCTTCCGAAGGCTGTTGTTGATGCAGGGAAGAGGCGTGACGAGAAATAGGTGCATGGCTTGTATGTATATACCCATTATGATGATCCCGACCCAGGTCATGGCGGTTAGTAACAAATTGTCACCTGTGGTAGTCAATGATGCCAAGTCATCATGTGGGGATCAAGCGTCTGTTCTCATGTATGTGAGATGTTAGAGCGTTGGTGCAACACTGGCTGTGTGCGTATGTGGGGATCGTCGATCCCCACGTATTGGCAGTGTAATTCTCATCTTATGAGATACTAAAACGGTTGTGAGGGGACACAACTGTTGTTCATTTACACAGCACTTTGTCGACACGTCTGTGGGGATCGGCGATCCCCACGTATTGGCGCTCTATACTTACTACACGCCGGCGAGCACGAGCGGTTGGTATGGGCGAATAGAGGTGGGCAGCGGCAGCCCAGTACCAGTAACCCGGAGATAGGCTATGTGCAACACAAGGGTCGGACCCCGACGAAGCACCGTCTACAGAAGAGTCGAACCCCGACGAAGACGGCTATTCCGGGCGCGAAAGAGCGGCGGGCGTGCCGGCGGGGAGGCGGTACAGCAGAAGATGAGCCGAAACATTTGAGATTCACCTACATAGACATGGTACTTGTAGAAAACCCGGTGCTCAAATGAGGTAGATAAGACATTGCATTGCACGAAATTACAGATCTACACATATGTGGGCGTGGTGGGCCTGCCATTGTCCATATATCAACTCGTTACTACTCTACCAATCTGGAGGGGCGCCATTGATTAAGATAAGAGGTGCTGGGTCCCTACGATTAATCCCGCTCGACTTATTGAAACTCGGCGTGTGTTTCGTCCACCAAATGCGATTTGTCTGTGCCCATGGCATCCAATAGAGCGTATCAAATTTCTTCCATAGAGCTTGGCGAACTCTGTCATATGTCGCTTCATCTCTATCCAACCTCTTCTGGATATCCTGCCAGGCTTTGATATACTTGGCTTTGGGGTAGTTCTGAGTTCTATGTGGAAAGATGTGGCCCAGCGGCAGGAACAAGCGGTTGAAGATGAGCTCCCAGTCCGCTGGTTCAGCCTGCTTCCATTGACAGTCCCTGAAATAATCCGACAGCTTTCTGTTCATGTGCGTCGCTTGCGTGACCTCCATTTGCTCCGCAGTACTGAGAATTGAGTGCGAAGGTTCGAGAGAACTTTTCCTGTTCGGCGCCGTCTGGGAGAGGTCGGTGAAAAATTGACGCCAGAGAGAGCTCAATACATCGTCGATACTATCAAATGGTGGGGCTTCCGCTGCTGGTTCGTCCTCCAAGTCCGAGCCTTCATCGCGTATGGGTGTAGGCAAACGATAACCACGTGCAGCGAGACGGAAGGTCGGCTGAGGTGGCTCCTGCCCCCAATTAACCCACGTCGCTGTGCGTTTCCTATTTGCAACCCTCGAGTGGTTAGGGGGCGCCACTAGCGCAGTGCGGAAAAAGGTGTGAGCGACCTCCTCCTCATCAACGCCGAAAAGGAACTTGAAAGAATTGGGCCTTAGGGATTGTTGAGAGTGCGTAAAGTGGGGGACAGGATATTGGCGGCCGACACGGATGCAGCGGAAGAAAACGATTCCATGAGGATACGCTGGGAGCGTCACAGCATCACGCCGCCGTTTGACTGGAGGGGGCTGGTCGTCGTCGTCGTCCGAATCTGTGTCTGAAGCGACATCGTCATCAGCAGTAGGGGACCCATAGGCCAGGATATCCGGGTCGGCACCATGGCGTTCGACATGTGGCAGTATACAAGCCATGAGGTCCTTATTCGAGGCTCCTTTGTCCGGTGTAGCGTGCAGGCTATTCAGCATCCAAACTGCGCCGGCGAGGAGCAATAAAGCATCCCCTGCACTACGAAGTTCAGAATCTCCTTCCGCCTGCCACTCAATCACGAATTTGAGCGCAAGAGCTCGATAGCTGCGGAGGCCCCTGATGTACAATATCAGCTTATGAAGACTGTCGATGAAGAGCGACGTACCACCAGACATCCCTATCAAAACTGACCAAAGAACCCTGCAACAGCTCTTCATCGACATTCAAGAGCACCTCAGATGCATACTGGAATGGGACACGAAGCTCAAGGTGAGCGAGGGATTTGGTAGCGTTGATAGCATTCCTATACAGGTCGTAGAGGCCGTCGATATAGGTCTCCGCCTTTCCTTTCAGAACGTCCGCGGAGGTAATGAATTTACCAAACCTTCCCTGGTCTTGGCGGTACGTGAGGGATTTGTCTGTGGTGTACATTTGGAGGTACTGGAGCTGGCATGTACCGCGAGCGCGAGATCCCGGGGATATACGACAGCCAGAGACGGCGGGCAAGTGTGATACCATATCCCGAGTGTATTGGCTACTCCCAGGCTTCGTTATACGATGTGCGTTTAGGTTGTCGAGCCCACAGACACGTTTGACGATGTGGTAGTGGGAATCGGTCCTCCAAGCTAAGCATTGGCCAAGGGCAGAACCGATCCCTACATCGAGCCACCAAGTCCCCGAAGCTCGCAGATGGTCAAAGTCAAGCGAGTTTTGCTCGAGGAAAGTGACGAGGGCGTCGTGAGATGCTTCCGGGGTGAGAGAGTGCGAGCTAGAGTGTTTGAGACCGCGAATCTGGTATAAAAAGACGAGGCCAGTACCCCACGTTGACCCATTGGCAGCCAAGCTATCGCGGATAGCGTCCCCGAGCGCAGCGACATGCCAATCGCCGACGATCTTTGATTGGAAGCTTAACTGCCCGTTATGTCCTCGAGCTCGGAACATCTCGTTGGCGTAGGTGGCTGGCCACTCTGCGGCCTGATCCCCCAGAAGGCGTTGAACGGCAGGACACAGACCCTTCTCGTAAAACAGTTTTTGTTCTTCCTGAGAAAGGAGAGACGAATGGCGCTCGTCGTGGTGAAGTTCGGGGATGAGGACGCGAAGCAGATTATGGGTGCCCCACTTTGTGACACACAGATTGGGAATCTTGTGTATTGGAGTGTCAAGCCCGCCCTAACAATCACTCCGTTAACACTAGAGTATGTAAGAAAATACGTCGACATACCCTGCTATTCGTGAAATGATGGGATACATGGATGCTCCGGGTGAGCGTATCCTCCTTCTTCGCGACAGGGAAGACCGTGATGTGGCTGGATAGAACGATGTCTTCGTGAATGCCAAGGAGTGAGTCAAAATCACGTTGGACACTGAAGTCCTCCCTAACAGACATGCGATTGCGAATTGGGTCAAGAATGAATTGGGTACCGTTATTTGTTCCCAGGAGGACAAACTTGACGAAGTCCCCATGGTCGTCTTCCTCATGTAGCGTATGAGCAGCGGTGCAAAACTCTTTGACGGTCAAGATCCGAGTAGGGGTGTCGTCAGCCATGGCGGGCGAGGAGCACGATGAGTTTATAGAAGGTTTAAATAACTTGAATACGCGGTATGTTTACAACGATGTGTGCTAAGAAAGGAACAACAGCATGATGTAAAGACCCAGTAGAACGGCAGAGGTGTTGCCTGAGATACGTTAAACGACTAGGGACGACTCTTGGTATGAGACCACACTTCAAACTTACAAAATGGTTGGGGACACGCGTTCGCAGGATGTTGGGACAAGGCGAGAGATGTCCGAAGATACACTGCGGAATGCAATGTAAGATGTCTCCGTTAGGTCGCGAGTAAACCATTCGGAGAACTTCACAGTAATCGCATGAGACGCTGATACGAGATTGACGGAGGCGCGTCCAATAAACCGGCCATTAAGGGGAGAACAGGAGCAGGGGCTGGACCCCATACTACGGAGCGGGAAACCCCTACTCCCTAAGTTGGTGTTAGGAACCATAGATCGGCGCGCGCTAGCAAAGAACGAGGCACGGACGGGAGGAGTCTAACTGGCGTGACGGAGCTTTGAAACCGTTGCCGACAAGTCCGATGGGCGTGACGGAGCTTTGAGACCGTTGCCGAACACAGCCCTGAAGGTGCCGCCAAATTGCTTTGACTCACACTTTCGAACTCCGATCGGCATTGATCGCACCAGCCATCGTTTGTCACCACACCACCACCAACGCCTATCCCGCCCAATTGTCTATGGCTTATCTTCACGCCTCCTCCACGCCGCCTCCGGAACCAAATTCAGTGTTTGGGTTCAACCCTACACTGACTCAGTTGTCACAGGGTACAACCCTTGACTTCTGTTCTTGATGTTTTAGGAGCCGACTGGTGAGTGGTTTATCCTCTTATTCCCATGACGAAATCCGCAGGAGCCGATTTGGGTTGTCATAGTCATCGCTGCGTTCTCGCCTGGTGTCTACGCGTCGTTTGCGTAAATTTATGATCCATATCATCAACATGAATCTCCCTGGATGACAGACATTCACGGTGCGCGTTCTCGGACGTTGATTTCTCATTTTTGTGAGTCATAACGTCTTCGTTCTTTCGTAAAAACTAATGCTCCGCAGCAGTAGCGACGTCTTCGTTGCCATCTTACCACGTTCAATGACGGCCTCGTGCAAGGTAAGTCCACGTTCCGCTCATATCTTACGTCTTATGCCGATATTTTCTTTCGTTGTGCAGCCAAAGTCACTTCCGTCTGGTGTTTGTCGCCATGAAGCCCGGTGTTCATCGGGCGTGCCTACTGCTTTTCGTTTTCACGTTGTCGTATATGCCTCATGTGTAGTCTTACATAGAATTTTATCGACTTTATTCCTCGATGCGTGCTCGACTTTAAAAGCCATTCATTTTGTCGTAGAACCTTGCCCACTATTACTTATGCCTAGCCACACCAACCACAGCGCTCTCACCCAAATCTTTTACGTCGTTCAGGGCGCACCTTGGATCTGGCCACGTTGGCAGGAGCTTACTGACGTCCGTCACGGTCTGTTCCCCACCGACGACGCCCTCCTCCCATTCGGCTGGACCCGTGAGACGGCCGACTGCATTGCCTCTTACTTTGATCAATACGCCAAGAAGACGTCCGAGGATGATGGAATCACGTTTTCCAATACTCGGGCTGGTGCTGCTCCAGGTCTTCAACCCTGGCGTACTGCGGTCATCGACTTGTGGAAAAACTTGGGAATTCATGCCCACATCACTCGGATCCTCACTCAGGAGGCCATACATCCACTCATGCTTGCCCTGGAAGTTAGTACGTGGGGATCCCGGATCCCCACGTGCTGGCGTACTGCACAACAGTTGGGCGAGTTGTGCGCGTGTGTCCGTAGAGTCGCTAGTGGGAACTGGCTAGTGTGGGCCGGTGAATGGCATGTCCGAGTTCTATGTTCCCACCATTAATTATGAAATCCGTCAGCCATTTTAACGTCGAAAGCTTATCTGCGGTCCCAACTATTGTCCCTAGGTCCGCGCGAGCTCTTTGAACAACAAACACATGCGCAGGCTTTCTCGACCAGCGACCCGCGATCCGGACTGTTTTCTTTATCTGTCCTCCACCCCCCGCTTTGCGTCCCTGATGTCATTATCGGGACATCCCTGGTAAACACTGCCTTCTACGTACAGGTATATTTGGTTCCTTGTGAGATACTCCAGTTCCGTCGTCACGAGTCACTATATTATATGGTGAAGTATCATCACTCGCGCCGCCCATGGCCCTAGCTGTACGAATTGACCTAGGTAGCTGTAATCTTTCTAGTCCCTCGGCGCGTTACTTCCTGTTCAAGTTACACATCCAGCTTTTCTTTCTCGCCTGCAGCATCGTACTGAAACCGATGCTTGACTCTAGTCAATCGGTATGTTAATGTTCCTTATTTTCTCCCTTGCCATGTATAGCAATTCACCGACTCAATAGATTGGCAGAAAAAGGAGGAATCGTTCAAACCGGTGCGTTAATTTTTTTTTTGGATATCCCTTTACGCACGGATTAACCCCTCAATTCAAAAGACCAATCGACAAGATGGCGAAGGAAGAAAAAGATTGGCCGGCAAAGGTGGACATGGTAAAGCGGTACGTTAATGGTCGATCTCCTCATTCCTACACATACCTAATAATTCCTCTCATTCAGAACGCCAATGGCGAAATGGCGAAGGAGCCTAAAGAACTGCGAGCGAATGTAGACGCATTGAACACCGTATACTGAAGTGTATATTCACCTGATCCGATCAACCTCTGCGTCGATGTGCCACAGCCGTTGCCTCGATCTCGAGGTATCTCAAGATGCGCTGTGCGTAACCCTCTTATTTTCCTATCCGCTGATTATCCTCGAAGGCGATTGTTATACGTCAAGCTCCCTCATCTACCCTGCTCACTGGGTTTCAAAACACAATATTCGCGCGTCCAGCGATTCCTGTCCTGACCCTAGGCCTGGGCCACAAAATCTGGTATCCGTGCTCCCGCTGAGCGCTGTCGCAGCCGAGTAGCAGCCAAGCTTGAAAGTAGCCTTTCCGTTTCTCAATATAGCACAAAAGAATACTTCTTGCTCTATAGATCTAGGATCGTAACTCGGAATCGATGTTCGGACCCAGCCCTAGACGAGTCTCAGTTTATAAATGCAGTATTTCTGCATGAACGCTACCGACAGAGATCAGTGGAGGTCAGGGGTGTCTCAAGAATAGGCATATATGTCCCCGCTGCCCATTGTCAGAACACGAGTTGATCATTGCGCACCCTAGATCTCTACGCAATGTTCGTCATGCGATCCTCCACTATCCCGTCACTTGTCCACGACGCTAGCATCCCGCTATACCGGTCAACAATTAAATGCGCGTCGTTTGTTTCATTTAATTTGGGTCGTCGTTTAGCTTCTACTATGCTGTAGTTTCCTGCGTCTCATTTGAATCGTTTAATTATATAGATACTCTCCTGTCATTGTAGTCTGGTGCATGCATGGTTAGACAATTTAAACGATCAAGACTTAATCGGGTTGGATAAACGAAGCATTGACGCGCCCTGTATTTAAAGGAGATCGGCGCTCTTTGCTGACTCCGTCGATGTTCAGGAAGACGTCCGAGATATCTGGGCCTTCGAGGCTAGGGTCACCGGCGTTGAGTCGAAGGGGCCTGACTTCCCAACGTAGATCTACATGGTATGGGAACTTGACGGCCCACATGTGTGCGACTAGTAATGTCGGATCGCGGTTGTGTATTAGATATATAGCGCAGCTGTAACCATGATTCTACCACAGATACAAGGCCTGTGATTGAACGCAGGGTAGGGACTAAGAGCAGCGATACGAGCAGAGATACAGTGCATGGTGCATTGGATGGTCCTGAGCGCATAAAGTGCCAACTTGTGGAGATCGTGCTGAGGAAGCAATCAGGCAGCCCAATCCGCCATGTCCTGATAATTGACTGATAATTAATCATTATATTGGGCAAACGGATGTAGCGTACATGTACAGGCCTGCCATGGCAAGCATATTCGGGTTGTACATGTATAAGTCTGGAATGATATCTATAATTATAAGGAAAAAGCTCGCAATTATATTTCGTGATTCCTGAAGATCAGTGGCTGTGTGACTGTGAGAGTTGCGCACGGGCCAGAATGATGGCTGCGCACTCCGTGTGCCACACTGGGTTCAACCTCTAGACTATGTTGATCCCCCGAGTCTGCCTATGAGTTTATAATTCTGGCTCCAACTGCGGTCCCCACTGGTGGCAACACCAGTTATTTTAGGCCTCGTGTTCTCGCAATATTGTGCCGTTGATTATGTTTCGTATCTATCAAGTCACTGGGGTAGGATGTGTTGATCTGCATAGAGACTCGGCATGTGAGGTATGTTGACTATATTTGTTGTGGTACGGCGCCTACTAACCCTATCATCTAGATACCTGCGTGACGTCGCTGCTTGATCTAGCCATTAAGTGCGTCGATACTTAATACATCGCGACCCACCTGATGTATGAGGGTACTGTAGGTCCCTTGTTAGGGCATTACCGGTAAGATTGGTTAAGCTCCTCGATGATGTTTGCTTATGAAGTTCTTAGATGCCGCCATGCTCGATCCTAGACTGACTCGTTGCCTCCGTATGAGGCTGTCTTGCTCGACGACTTTCCAGTGCTCTCTCGTCACCGTCTCGGTGTGCATGAGGTATGTCGACTTTCTTCTTTGTAGCATGGTGCCTACTAAATTTCTTTTTAGATACCTTCGCGACGTCGCTGCTTGACCTAGCCATTTAGTCGCTGGTACTCTATGCACCGCGCCCTGATCTGACGTTTGAGGGCAATGTGGGTTTGTCACCAATATCACCAGTAAGCTTGTTGGTCTTCGTATGATGTTTGCTCATCAAGTCCTCAGACATATTCGATCTCGGACTGACTTGTTCCGGGGGCTTTCTTGCTCATAGACTTTTTAGTGACTGACACGGAGAGCTCTCTTGTCACTGTCTTGATGTGTGAGGTATGTTGACTATTTTCCTTCGGGTATGGTGTTTGCTAACACCTTTTTTAGATATCTTCACGACGTCGTTGCTTGATCTAGCTAGCCATCTAGTGTGTTGGTATTGTATGCATCGCGAGCCGATTCAAGGCAATGTAGGTGTCAACTTTCGGTCACCGGTAAGCTTGTTAAGCTCTTTGCACGACATTCGCTCATGAGGTCTCTTAGGATGTCGCCATACTCGATCTCAGACTGACTCGTTTCCCTCGCAGGCGACTTTATTGCTCGGCGCCTTTTTAGTGACTTACTCTCGTTACCGTCTTGGTGTGCATGAGGTATGTTGACTATACCTGCTGTGGTACGGCACCTACTAAACCTTCCCTTTAGATACCTACATGATGTTGCTACTTGATCTAGCCATTTAGTGCGTTGGTACTCTATGGATCGCGACCTATCTGACGTTAGGTCTGTCACCGTTCAGGAATCACCGGCAACCTTGTTAAGCTCTTCGCACGATGTTCTTTTCAAGTCTGTCATATACCGCCATGCCAGATCTAGGACTGACTCGTTCCTCTCGTAGGGTCTTCTTTCCCGGAGACTTTCCAGTGATACATGGAAAGCTCCCTC
Source organism: Lyophyllum semitale (assembly GCA_018851285.1). NCBI lineage: Eukaryota > Fungi > Basidiomycota > Agaricomycetes > Agaricales > Lyophyllaceae > Lyophyllum > Lyophyllum semitale. The sequence continues at coordinate 2,663 of JABCKH010000529.1, read as the reverse complement.
GTCGCTGTTTTGGTGTGTGCAGGTATGTTGACTATCACCTCCCTTGTGGTCTGCCTACTAACTATCCTCTTAGACACCTGCATATTTGACATTTGAGGGTATTGTAGGGGTTACCTTTCACTATTGTTCGGGAATAACCGGCGAGCTACTCGCTCTCGCTTATCAAGTTCTTCGCATAGTATCATCGCCTCACTAGTACTAGTGGTGCTGGCGGTATAACCATTTTCTCGTTCCTCTTGAGATACCTCCATCACGTCGCTGCTTGGCGTTGAAGGGGATTTACTTGGTGCGTTGGCGCTTTGCGTACCGTGGCGTTTTCAACAAAATTGAGGGTATTGCAGGGGTCTTCTTTTCGTCGTTGGCCGGAAGCGTCCGGAAGCTTCTGGTGCCTTCAGACGTATCATGATACCTACCCTTGGACTTGCATTGTGCCCTCGTACGGGGCTCCCTTCGTTGGAGACTTTAAAGACATTTCTTTATGTACCACAACTGTTACCGTTAGATGTCACGGTTGTATTGAAGCATTGTATCGGACATTGTTGTCACTAACCCTGTACTTTGTTGAACCTGTTGTAAGCGTGCGCATGATATATATGATGATCGTGATTTATATATACTAGTACTATGCTTACTTTCCGTGTGTTCGCCATGGAGTCTTAATTATTCATCTTTTGGGTATCTCCTGAAGTATTTGGGAGCGCACGTCTAGGAGATATGATCTCATGATGTGGGCGGGTACTGCTATATAGTTGTTGATCTTTCATAATTAACCCGTACTCCCAAAGCCAGTGTTGTTTCAAGGTAGAAGTCTGTTTCTAAAATTCCTGGTATGGTTTTGTATAGTCCTGTTATATATTACCCCAGCCATTCCACGATTGGGACCTTTTTGCTTCAAATACGGCCAGAAGCCAGATCTAGAATCACAACTCTTGATCGTCATCTTCAAGTTCTTGGTCAAGTGCCTTGAAGGACAGCATAAGCTATTCATCATGTCTATTAGTATACAACACGAGAGATATGAGTGAAGACACAATACCCGGTCCACAGGAAGCACGTGGATAAGTCCTTCATAATGTCCTCCCATCTCAGTTACCGCCGTGTGGCACACAACATCAGACAGCCCAATCAGACAACTCTTTTGGCTCGGGATCTCACAAAGGAACCCTCCTGCGAAACCGAAAGGCCGGAAGGGGTCGCTAAGGCCGCGATGCAGGGCAGGATTCATGAGCTCGTATTCTTGAACAACGATATAGAACTTTGTCACTTCTGCCTGACTTGCAAGATAGGTGTACTGGAGGATAGTTCGCACGGATCCTGCCTTCGGGCCTAATACTGCAGTCGACCGATCCTCAATGCTGGGAGAGTTGAACATGATGGCACTGTTGCGGAAGGTCCTTGATCTAGAAGTGCCATAGGTAACTCCACCTATCGATATCTCATCCACAGATAAAGCATGACAAGGAAAAATGCCTTCAGTAGCGAGTACGTGGTCCATGGATATAATCATGAGGCGAAGGGATCTTTGAAGATCGTCGGAGAGTTCAAATGGAGATGTCCGAGACTCGATTGTAAATGCAGGCAGGCTGGGGTCCAGCAGGAGCACGTGCCGAAATCCTCGAGCATCTTCTCGCTCCACGGCTTCCAAGGTCGTAACCATCTCTATTACACTGTGACGCGCCTTTTCATCGTCTGCCAGGATGGCACGCAGGTTCGCCGTACGAGCAGCTGTCTTGAGGAATGTTGCCTCTAACTCTCCTAAACACGAATGGTGGTCTCCAATAATTACTGCGAAACATAGATCTAGATCAAGAGGATTACAGACCTAGTTTCTGGTTCGTATTCATTTGGTGGAAAAAGTTGATATACCTCTCGTATAATGGCGAGCTGATTGCATGAATGGGCCCAAAGAGCTTCATGATGTCACCGATATGAAGTGCAACATGAAGAGTGGCTGTTAGAGACTCGTCTGGAAACAAGGTCGAACAGCACGAGGCATAGCGATCAATGTGCATGTCGTAGGCCGCAATCTGGGTGGGAGAGGAGATCCGCATATTAGCTATTCTCACTGCACTCACAAGATCCATAAAATGGGTGAGCATTTCCCGCTTGCGTCCAGTTTCGTTGCCCCAAAGTCGGATCAAGGTAATGGGAAGATGAACAGTGCATATTACGCGCCATTGGTCGGCACTTAATTTTCCCCTCTTAGCAGTACCCCAGTTGCTAGGTGCAGGGCGAATCCATGTTGGAAGCTGCGTTCTTTTCATATCATCCCATACCTCCTCCATGACCTCCTTGCCGAGAACTGTGCGCTGCGACAATGGAGATGGAATGAAGGACACAAGTTTTTCAAACTGTTCTGTGTCTCTGTCAATCTGACACAGCTTTAAAATGCCAATACATGTGCGAAGAGGGTTATCACGTACGCACCGAGTTTTGTATCAGATCAAAAAAGGTCTTTTTTGCAGCCTTGGCTGTGGTGGCAACCATGGGATCCCTGTCAATCTCCAGCCTGTCACACAGATACATGAAAATCTGTGCCGACCCGCTTGCATAAGCCTTTTTCCTATCCGCATCTTGATTGGGACTTGTCAAATATTTGATTACACGTGCAACTTGTGTTACGGTGATACTCTTTTCCTTACGCTTACCTATTCTCCTCAAAC
>JABCKH010000527.1:0-12895 GCA_018851285.1 Lyophyllum semitale | reverse complement strand
GAATTGGTGGTGGGCGGTGATTACAAAGATAGTTGCCTTTTCAAGAATTAAGGTTGGAGGCGAAAACTCAAGATCGGCCCTAAACCCTGCGCGCCCGCTGCGCAGTCGACGCTGACTTAGTCCCATCTAGCTCGACTTAAGCCCTTCCCTCAGCCTGTGTCAACACCAATGCTGCTGCAGCGCTGCGGAATGCGTCATCCGCGTTTTGCCCAAGCAACAGCGAAGGATCCCGGCTCGTCCTGAGCACCCAGCAGCGCAGTGCAGCCGCCACCCGCTATCCATGCTAATGCCGGCCATTGCCTCGGCCCACCTGATGCCCAATGCTCCCTGTGCGACCAGGGGGCGATGCGGGGCGGTTGCAGGCGGCGGAGATGCGGCATGGGCAGTGGTTAGAGAAGGAGAGAGGGAGACTGATGTGTGGATCTCTGCCGTGGTATGGGCGGAGGCGGTCTGCGGGTGCGGGTCGTGCGGCGACGGCGGATAGATGGGGGCGCACAACTGTCGATAGAGCACGAGGAGGAATGGGAGCGAGAGCGGAGGGAGGGGGAGGGGAGGTGGAGGCTACCATGGCTTGAGGCGGAGGTAGCAAGGGAGTGCGAGAGACCCGGGGGACGTCGGGGAGGTGCTCAGAGTGTGTCTTGAGGAGCTTCTTGGGGCCAATTTCTTCCCCTTTCTTTTCTTTTGATCTGAGCTGACGATGGGGACGATAGGCAGCATCTGCGACGCCCTGAACCTGATGATGCGCGCGCTCATGTCAGCGCATTATCTGCGATGGGGATGCTAGTCTCGAAGGCAGACCGTAGGGAAGGTCGGACGCGGATTAGAAGCGGCGGAGGCGGTCAATGGCCAAGGTGTGCATAGCTACGGAGTACTATATGTATATATTATTCTATTCTACAGTGTATGCGGGGAAAGCTGCCACTCACAGTGAGCAACCAGTCTAGTACTGGCAGCCTCCAGCGATCGGCTAAAGCCTCAGCCTAAAATGTCTTAAAATAGACCGAAGAAATGAATTGCCGAACGCCGCGTTTGACGACGAGCTCAACAAGGTGCGACGGGCGAGCCCGATTTGGGAATCAAGGCAGGGACGGAGCTATCCCACTTGGAAAGTGTTGTGGTAATCGAGCAGAATATTTGCAAACATGGGCCTATAGCCGCAGGAGATGTTTGCAAACAAGGACCGGTGAGCTACCGTACTTGTTTGCGAATGGCACTCTGCCACACCAGGTGCTTGTCCGAGTAGTCCAGAAAACGCAAAGACGACCTTTGAGTTGCCTCTGAGTGGAGATGTACATAAGCTGACAAGTAGTATTGGACGACAGATAATCTCATGGACATGAACGAGAACATCCGAACGAATTACCAAATGACATGACTCGGAACGCGAGCAAAACGCGAGGCGAATTTTTCCAGAATTATGATTTGATCGTTTCAAATTTTTGGGAACGTTCACCTGGGCGTTCACATCCACGTTCAGTGTCCAGGTCCATATCTTTCATCTGAACGAATATTTTCGGCTGTCAACGGTCTCCAACGCCGGGGATGTACATTCAACATTCTACGTATATTCTATCGCTTGACACCTAAGCAGAAGACTGCGGCTCAGCCACGCTTCGCTTTCCATTTTCCTTTCCCTTGGGGGACGGCTAGGGAGTCGGACTCGGCGTCCGCGATTTGCAAATCCGGTGTGTCAAGTTCTCCGCCTTATACACCCTCCGACACATTGGACAAGTCGCACCTTCTTTTTTAATCAATCGGTCGATACACCTGATCGCAGTGGCCGTCAGACATTCATCCGATATGCACGAAAGAGAGTTGTCACTTACGTCCGACAAACCTCGTGACCGGCCTCCTCGCAGAACGTGCCCAAATGCCTCGGCGCCCTGATTTTTGTTAGACAAATTATACATTCTGCCACAGTGGGTATGAGAAGAGGGTAAAGCATCTGACAGGAACGTTTCTGTACGTACCGTCCACGTCGGGATCACGACGTTCTAGGGAGCTCTCGCCGCTGCGTTTCGACATCAAGTCCTCGGACTCAAGAGCGACATCTAGACCACGCCGGTTGTATGAATTATTTCCTTCCACGCGCGATATCAGGTTCTCGGCATCGAGGCCTCTTTCAAGTAATTCGACGTTGGAAGGTTCGCGGGCGCTCCTAAGAAGGGTAGCAACAACGTTGAGTATTAACGTTGTAAGTCACGGCCGGCCACCTACAGAGAATCTGCCCTGCCTGACATGGGCAGAGCTTGTGAGATGCCGACGAAGAGAACGGCGACGGCTGCAAATATGACTGATGAAAAACGCATGGCGAGACTCTGTCGAAGGAGATTTGTTGAAGGAGATTAGGGAAGCAAGTGGGTGTTAGAGGCGTATTGGTGAGACCAGCTGAACAAACATTGTGAACTCTGCCCTCCTTTTATACCCGTTGAACGTTGAGAGTCCACTGTGGGTCCAACGATTGTCAGCACCCTGTCACAGATTGATGTCGAAAAAAAACAAGGACAGGACTGCTCGCGGTCTGAATGTCGTAACCGCCACATAGCATCATCCGCCAGCGTCCAAATCAGATCTGATGGGAAGAGCTCAGTCAAATATCCCTGATCTTGTGTGGGATATTGGAGAACAGCGGCGAAATGTAGATAGGGATCCTTACCGCTGTCGCTGCTCGCATGTATTTTCACACCTCTGCGATGGTTTGTGTCAGGTGTGTGTGTGTCGTGGGTTCCAGGATCATGATGTTTGGTGAAGCCGTGGGTGGGTTCAGTTCAATCAGATCGACCATCTTTGGACTAGTCTCGTGGATATCGATAATTCACATCTTATTCTCGCAACAGTTTATTGCTCTCAGATTGCGTCCACGATCGAGCAAATGCTACCTAACGAACTATGGGGAGAAGTCTTGGAGCACGTCCCGGACGACGAGCTTCCAAATGTAACTCTTGCATGCCAAGAGTTCCGCAGACTAGGCTTGCCACGACTGTTCGAAACCTTCAAATTTCACCCTTACATCGTCGCCAAAGACAGGAGCCTTATCCCTCAAACGCGATACATGCCCACCGATCAGGCAATTGAAGGCATGATGGAAAAGTTACAGTTCTACGGGTCGCAGTCTATCTGCCGACATGTGTGCAAATGTGCTATCATACCTTGGAAAAACGTTGGCCAGGAGCATGGTTATGAAACATCAAATCCCTACCTCCTTCTCGACGCATTCTTCCGACTACTTCCACAGTTTTGCAACTTACAACGACTTGAATGTTGCGACGTAGATTTCAACTTCCTAGCGCTATCTCAACTTTCTCTCTTCCCCGACATACGCGTAATGACTCTCATCTCCTGCAACGTGCGTACCGACGCCCTGCCCCTCCCAACCGTTCATGCGCGCAAAGTCGAATTACAGTCTATTGATCGTCCTGAAATATTATCTCGATCTGGAGCGGAAAAATGGTCGGGTATTCTAGATCCACACCATCTCCAAAGCCTCAAGATATGGCCACAGCGCGTTACCGCCGCTACTTTTGGTGACGCGACGGTGCTATCATCATTCTCCTCCATGCAAAGCCTAGCGATCGCTCTACCTCTCAGCCTTCTTCTGGATCTCCCCACCATCCTGCAACACCTTCCTTCCCTTCGCCGACTGGAGATGCTTCACTTTGGCACGCAAGACAGCGCCCAGAGCGAGATGGCTGCGCGCCAGCTCCGCCCTTTGGCCTCCGTTCCGTTGGTGCATTACCATGGTCCATATGAGCTCCTTCGTACCATAGTGACTAAAGGGATGCTTTCCCTCTCTCTGAGCAGTTTTGGACCCAATGGATGTGATCCCGATGTTCTAAAGGAACTTCTACTTTCTCACAAACGGAGATTGCAGAACCTCACGTTCTTCAACGTCAGCCTTTCTCGCTTGGGCACCCCCTTCTTTTCCATGGTCTGCTCTCTGTTTCCCCGTTTGAAGGTTATCGATATTCAAGCAGCGGACGATGAGGCCATATTTACGCCAATCGTACGCTTTTAAAATCTGATGCGACGGCTGTCTGACTTCTTTTCGTTCAGGGTTTCCTTGATCAACTGCCACTTGACGCGCTACCTGTCGACCTGGAGCATTTTAGCATGGATTGGTCCGCTCAGGACCGTGAAGAAGCCCAGTCACAAAGTGAACGGCTCAAGGAGAGGTTGTTGGCCCAACAGCCATCTTTGAGATCTATATGGCTAGCCGATCATCAGCTGGCGTGGACTTGGAAGCGAGATGCGTCAGGACAGGAGGTTGTGAAGCTCTATCCGAGTTTGTTTCAGCTTTTTTTCTTCGATCCCAGCTTTGAATGAACTGATTCGGGCCTTGTCTTGTCTAGTTGACTCGTACTCGTCAAAAATCGATATGATGCTTGCGCGGCCCGATCTTAGTTTCCCTGAGGAGTCTTTCGCATAATGGAAAATGCCTGTGGACCGTCTACTTATTTAGCATGCTCTATCATATTAGACTTCAAGTTCGTACCGTCGGAGTAGAAGCTTAAGACGTAACGGATCTCAACAAGTCCTAATAATATTTATACCATTTGACCAGTGTAGTGAGCACAGCGGCGTACTATACAACAGCATTGGGCCGGGATACGAAGCAAACCTGCGCTCTGCTAGAAGTCCTCAGGCTCGGTGTTGCCTCGGTGGATGACCCTGCGCAATTCTGCCCATTCTCGTCCACGCAGCCGCGGCAAAGCCAGTTTAAATTTGCGAAACCCATGGCATGTAAGAGTCATGACTGGGAGCAAGTTTTTTGGTATGTGACCCAGGACTTTCGCCCACACTGCGGTAGGCAACGAAATTTGCTCATCGGATGGAGTGCACATCTGGTCGGGAGACTGTCAGCAAGAGACAAGGCAGTCTGGTACATCCTCACATAATTCAGTCTACGGCAGGCGCCTACAACCTGATTCCTGTCGCAAGAGATTGGTAAAAGCTTAGTTCACTTGGTCAGTACTGGCAGGCACTGGCACATCGCTTTCCGCGTTCCACGGTCTACTGGACAGTCTCCCCGAACATAATATTTTCATCGAATTGTACATTACCCGTTAAGTGTCAATGAAGAGCGAACAGGGACAGATTTATGTAAAGAAAGAGGTGAACGCAATGAAAGAGAGAAAAGATAACAAAGAACATGTTTCCAATGTCAAGAGGTCAGGAGGGTGGGAATAACGGGGGGTAATACACGTCTGCAGAAACAGTAGTAATAAAACGAACTGAGGGATAAAAAGAGCGACCCGCTATTAGGCAGAAAACCATGGCAGGCGACACACAACACAAGTCCCCAATCAGATATGTAGTGTGCACAGGAAGCCCGAACGGGCAGATACAAGCGCTCGTTAATCGTTTATCGTTTATGATCCTTGCTTGGTCTTGAACCGCAGAAGAGGCGCAAGGCCTGATAGGGCACATGCCTTCTTCAAGAACTCGTGCTACATCATATCATCATCATCAGCTCTCGATCGAACGAAGAATTCAAAAAAACGCACCTCAAGCAGTTCATTCGCCGTCGCCCGACTGCTCACATCTACACACAGACACACCGCCAAGAAGCCCTTCAGCTCCCGACTCAGTGCCTCGGGCTTCTTGAGCGTCGGCGTCCCGTTCGTCGCAATCAGGTACAGCGCCTTCAGCGGCTCCTCGTCTAGGTACGGCGGCTCGTTCTCGATCATCTCGATCGCCATAATCCCCAGCGACCAGATGTCGACCTTTGCGCCGTACTCTTTCTGCTTCACGACCTCGGGCGCCATCCAGTATGGCGTCCCCACCATCGTGGCTCGTTTCGATTTCTGATCTGTAAGCTTGGCGCAGAAACCGAAATCGGCTGGCGAGGGAACATGGTGTTATGGAGCTGTAAGGGTACGGGATGAAGAGACTCACTGATTTTGACGCGGCCAAAGGAATCAAGCAGGACGTTATCCGACTTGATGTCACGATGAATGATGCTCTGGCTGTGTAGATGGCCTAAACCCTTGCATGTCTATCATGCGCGATTAGCCCCTCCCTCAACCATCGAAGACGAAAGCGACACACCTCAAAACTGATACTCGAGATCTGGTCCTCCTCAAGGGTATTATTCTCGATGATGTCCGTCAATGCACCACCCTCCATGTACTCCATGACAACCCACAGCTCGTTGTTCTTCACGAGATACGACTCGAGGAAGTTGACGATGTTCGGGTGCTGCGACTCCTTCATCACCAGAATCTCGTTCACGATCAGCTCCTTCCGCGGCTGATGCGACAAGTCCATCTCCTTGATGGCCACCTTCTTCCCCGTCGCCAGCGTCTTGGCCACATAGACGTGCCCAGAGGCTCTGCAAAGCGAGCATAATCAGTACCAGTTCCGATAGAAACAACAGAAAGCAACGGAATCATAGATTAAACAAAGAAATGGAAGCACTCACCCCTGCCCAACTTTCTTAATCTTACTATAAATAAGCTTCGGGTCCTCATCCGCCACCACCTGCCTCAGCTTCTCCATAATCTGCACCTCCGTCATCGTGCTGATCCTCTTCTCCTTCGGCTTCTCCAGCGCCGCAGCCGCCGCCGCAACACTCCCCGCCGCTCCCGCCGTAGCAGGCTTCGGCTTGTCCTCTGCCTGGATCTGCACCTTCTTGGTCGGCTGCAGCGGCTTGACAGGTGGCGGGCCCACAGTCGCTCCTGCTGGGCCTTGTGCGGGCTGCGAGGCGGGGTTGGAGTTGGCGGGAGAAGATTTTGAGGGAGCTATGGGCGGCCGCGGGAGCTCGCCGCGCGAGGGCAATGCCTGCTGCTGCTGCTGTTGTTCCCGCTCACGTTCTCTTTCTCGCTCCCGTTCCCGTTCTCGCTCTCTTTCCCGTTCCCGTTCCCGTTCCCGCTCCCGTTGCTGTTGTTGCTGTTGTTGATCCCGTGGTGGCTGTGGGAGCTGTGGCCTCTGCCCTTGCTGCGCCACCGTCGATGCAGGAAGCGACTCCTTCCTCTGCGGCAACGGGCTTGTCGAGGTTGTCGGAGTGGTAGAAGGACCATGGGCAGGCTTCCGGGAGCCGAGTTCAGCGGAGGAGGGGAGGTGGTCGCTTTTTCCATTTGCGGCAGCACCAGGGGGCGCAGGCGCGGGTCGGCCAGCGGCGAGGAGGGGTCGTGCAGGTGCGGCGCGTGATGCAGAGGGACCAGCAACTGCTGATGCGGGTGGTCTCTGAGTGCCTGAGGCGCCGGCAGTGGCCACAGCAACGTGCGAGCCGTTGACGAGCTCGGCAGCGAGGGCGGCAGCGGAGGCAAGGCTGTCGCTGTCGCCGTTGAGGCCGGGCGGGGCGCTGTCCTGGCGCTTGATCGGGGGCGCCCCGATAAAGCCATTAACCGAGGAGGTTGCACTGGGTGTTTTACCGATCCCGCCTAGGCCGGTGCCTGCGTTGAAGCGGGCTGGAGCACCTATACAGATGAAACGCATCTGATTAGTGGTGTGGGGACAAGAAGAGCGAAAAAACGGACCCATGTCCTCCAGTTCACGCTTTTGATGATCTGTATAGAACTCGAGGACGTCGAGGACCGCTTGTGGATCTTTCGCGTAGTCCTCCCGGGTAATCGCAGACTTGGTGAGAAGTTTGCTCCACTGGTCTGGCATGCCCTGTCATTGATGGAATTAGGTGGGTCAGGTACAGGTAAGGTGGGGGTACTTGCCGTGAAAGCGCCAGACACCGGATCGAAGCCCACATGGACTTTGTGTACAAAATTCGTGGGATTACTGACGCCCATGAGAGGACTTCGTGAATAGACATCATCCTGCCAACCATAGACCTCCTCATCGTTCTTTAGCGAAAGATAATACCGCTTGTCCTTGGCCTCCAAGAGCAGACAGTACGGCTTGAGGTCTGTGCGCTCAATGTTTGATATATCGCGTAGGAGTATGACAGTTTGTTGTGGCGAGTGCTTTTGGATGGAAGTGGTGGGTCAACACGGGGACGACTTGGGTGACCGTTGATGGCTCTGATGAAGGACTTACTTCGGATTTGTGGATCGTCAAAGTCTGTTCTTTGAGCACGAGCCATTTAAGCTTCCAGATCCAGCTGGCAAATGTGCCGTCCTCCTTGACGCTAACCGGGCCACTCCGCACGATCTGGGAATTGAACAGCGCCTCCGAACTGCGATTAGGACCAGGCGTGCCACCAATCCCAGTGTACTCCTTGTTGTATGAAGAAGTGGAAGGCGATGAGGGGGTAAATGTGAATGAAGGGTTGTAACCAGAGTTGACAAGTGCCGCGTTAGTGTTATACAATGCTTGCTGAGGATTATCAGTGCCCCGCCGTTGTGGGGCCTGAGGAGCAGGTCTCGAAGGCGTCAAGGACGACGCGGTGACCTGGTGGTAAGACATATGAATACAATCTTGCTATACAAATGCCACGAATGCGATGAGATAGATTCCAGGTATCCCTTTGCACAGCAAGTACGGGTGGGGTTACGCGATTGTAGTGGGTATAAGTATCCGATGATTGGTCGTGGGGCGTCGTGAACTCAAGCTGGCGAGCCTCCTCGTCGTCGTCGACAGTGACGGCGAGCAGAAAGTTGTGCTGAGACTGGCCAGGGATACGGGTGAGTGGCACCAAACAAGAGAGGAACGTGTGTAAGCACGATCGGATCTATCCGGCAGTTTCGCGCTATCGCCAAGGTGACCTCGCTCAAAAAGCTCCTTCAGTCAACCTTCTATCCTTGTTTTCTATCCTTAAATCTTTGCAACTCTGGTACTTCAGGTGCACCGTGATCATTCCCATGAAAGTCGAGCCTGCTTTATCTTGAGTTTCACAGGCGTCCGGGAGGGCGCACAACGAGCGTTATGATCTTTAAGGGCCATCTTGTTCGGCAAAGGGTTTGACAATAACAATTGATTTGATTATGAATCTGATAAGGCTAACGAGGGCTAAAATCAAGCTAAAATTCCTCCATGCCACCATGTTCAGGCGACTCGCGAGCAAGGACAGCTCTTACTGAGAGACTCAACCGAAAGTGTTGTTGAGCGGGAAGACGGGACAGCTTGCTAGGTTGCGCCGATCTAGTTCCGCCAAATAACCAACAAATGATAAGGATGGATCGCAAGATTATTGTGATCCTTCAAGACGGAAGCAATAGGACATCAGCACGCGCTATTGGAGTGCTCAAATGAAAGATACGAACCTGGAGTACCTTCAATCGAGCCTTGAGTGTACCGAATGAGTCGGAATGACTGCGCTAGAAAAAAAAGTATCTCATTAACAAGGACGTAAATAGTATCGCAAATCGTTGAGTCTTGCGTATAGGGTGCCCGAGGTCTACGGGCTGGTAGACAGATGGGTCTACGAGTGGCTCGCGTCAGTCCATAATTAGATCATCGCCACCAGGGAAGAACATCTGCCGCGGGCCATATTGTTGAAAGAAATTTATGGAAGTCATACTGTCTGCGACCAATTAGGACACCATTCCCCAAGTAAAATGACTACACACCTGGTAGGTTCTGCATCTAGGTAGCGTTTACGTGGCGAACTGAGGTTATTAGTTGGTGGTTGACAGAGAAAATCAAAGTACCCTTCTATGCGAAAACCGACGAGCATGGTCGTCCGGCCTGGAGGATAAGAGCTATTGGAGCAGAGCGAAAGAGCGATCACGCAACATGGTTGAAAGCGGTCTTAACAGCGTCGGCACCGCAAATAAGCCGCTGAACACAACCGAAAAGGTTGTGCGGAAGCAATGGGGAGACAAAGCTGACTGGCGTCATCTGCAGTGGATTAGTTGAGATAAATACATGGGAATGGCTGTAAAGAACAGATATGACGCGGCCGGTCCCACCAGAATATAATGATCTATACATATTGAATCACTTGTTTTTCGTAGCCCTACAGACACACAGCCAATCAGAAACCCTATCGAAGCGCGCAGAACACAGAATACGCACTTGTAATTAAACCTCTTCTTCGTATGCGAGAACTCCCCTAGCTTATGCCCCACCATATCCTGAGTCACCAGCACAGGTACATAGTCCTTGCCGTTGTGGACCATAAACCGGACACTAAAGCAAATTCAGCCGCCTATGGAAACCGCGCCGAACATCAACGAGCTTACCCAACAAAATTCGGCAGTATTGTGCACGATCTGGCCTGGGTTTTGATAGCCATATGGTTCGTAATGGCCTGGCGGAGGTCAGGGAACGCAACGAAGTAAGGACCTGAAGGAATTGTAGATACAATCGGTTAATTTGGTACTGAAGATATTCGCACCTTTCCAGGCCGAGCGCCCCGACTTCAGCAGAAGCATTGTTGGCCGCATCTCCGCAACGAGCAGCCAGACTCTTCTTACAAGCAGAACGGTTTAGAAAGAGAGCAACTTTGTACGCGACGGAAATTTGCCACGTGCTGTGAGACTGCTTATGTAACAAACATTACGCCTGCCTCGGAGTCGCAGTGACGTCTTCGACTGTACCTCAACCATTAGCGCTCATCGCCTTGCACGTTGAGCTCTCCATGCGCTGGAAAAAATAGCGTTCATCAACGTCCCTCACTCTGTGATGACCTTTTCGTACCCGTCCGTCACCAACTTAACCGGATTTACCCCGACCGCGGAGGCCATCCTGCATTTACCTCGTGCAACCTCGGATACTGCGAGCTCACTGAGCTCCACGGCGAGTTTAAGCAGTAGTCCTACCACGCACAAACCGTTCTTTCAGGATCCGAGCACTGCTACGCCTTCACCGCAACCTAACAATGGCGGGCAAGGCGTACTTGGAAAGGTAAGTTGTCAAGAATTACTCAAAGGCGGAGCTAACGTCCGTCGTGTGATCGCTTTTGCCGTTTTTCTGCTCCGTAGTCTGTGCTTGAGTTCGCTATCCTAGCAGTCGCACTAGTCATCGTCGGATGCCTAATTTTCCAAAGGTATGCCAGCCGATTTTCAAACCTTCCTCCTATAACACACTACTAACGCACAACCACACCCAGGTACATTCGGCTAAAACGCAACAACGAACCTCTCTCCCACTTTTTCTCCCGCTCCCCACGACCAATGTTCCCTTCTTCCTCCTCTACCCCCTTCTCATCTCACCCCTTCCGCGTCCCACGCTCAACTGGCCTCTCAGACGTCCCTCCCTACCCGTTCGCACTCCGCACGCGCGCAGTGGACACAGACGCAGCGGGGCGGCGGCTCGGGGGACTCCAGGCCTCGGACCACGACGGCTATATCGGCGACAAGGACGTACTGCCTGCATACGATAATGTGGGCGGCCCACCAAAATACAGAGAGCTCGAGATGATGCCTATCCGGACCTCGGGTCCTGGTACTGGGACAGCTGATCATCGAGACACCGGCACGGCGTCTCCTGCGGTCGTGGGAGCAGCGGATTTGGGTGCGCAGTCCCCGAGGGTCGAATCGGGCTCTCACTTGCACTCACCGCGTAATAGTGGAGCTTGGTCTAGCTCTGATCCGGAGCGTCGGAATGCGATACCTGCGCCGGCTGTTGCGCATATACGCGAGTGATCGTTTTGCGGGACCGCCATTCTCTTGAGATTTACGCCTGGTGGGACCGCAAGTGTATTTTTTCCTTGATCGTACAATCGACTTGTTCATGGAAGCGCCGATTTGGGACCCTTTTTTACTACGACGTCGGTGTTATTGGACTCATCTTGTTGTACTATACCAAAATCGATCAAGCATGTACTTTAATCTTATACATCCCCTCCTTGTACTATTATCACAGCCAAATTTTCTGGAACACAATCTATGTATTTACTGCACACACTATCATCTTACTTTCTCTCCTGGGACGGGCTCAGAACGGCACTTGTTTATAGGTCGGTATGGTTGTTTCCCAAGCTCTCCAACTGGTGGGCTAGTCATCCTCAGTACTGTATTCAACCGAAAACGGTGAATCGAGCGTATCGACTTGTCTTTATGATTCCAAACTCGTAGTACACTCTGGATTGGCACCTCATACTATGGATCAGAATATTAATCAAGTCAATCCGGCGCTCAGACGCTGCTACTACGATACTGTGTTTTTTGCACCGCTAGTTACCAGTTGTTGATGCGTTCTGCATTGCCGCCACATATGTAGTCTGCAGGTGCAGTACATATATGTTATGCGGCCGAGCCCGTGCACCCTTCGAGGACCTTCGCCTGTCCCCGTGCCGCAGCCACTATTGTCTCCATTGGGCGACATACCTGCCATGTCCCCTTTGAAACAACTAAGTGTAGCATGTGACTAGTAAGGCTAATCCTTACGCTGCGGAAGGGGTCGTCACCCGAGAACTTTCGGTTATTTACTCGAGAGTCGAGACTATCGCTGCGGACAACGAGACAAATGATCCGACAGGGACAATTAGACGGCACCACATAGCGCCACAGCCCTTTGAAAGGGATTCACCGACAATGGACTCTGGTGCTTCGATAACAGTAGAAAGTTCAAATTGAACAGTCAGAAACCCTAGTCATAGTAGTGATATGCAAAGCAGCTTTAGATACGTTATTCAAGTTGAATGTACTAGAGATCCGAATACCGTCCGGGCGCTCACGGAGCCGCTATGTGGCTGTATTGTGACCCGCCGGCTGCGGCAGGGCTATGTTTAGATTAAACGTGGAGAGAAAATTAGGGTATGACAGGTGCCAACTTCCAAGAAATGCATATACCCGGTCTGCTTGATGCGGCCTATCGTGCACCTCCGCCGGTCCCAGGATGTTATCCGGATCCCTAGTATGTACATTCGATTTATCTAGAGCTGCTAAGTATCACTATCACTAGCATTTCTGGCTGTTGAGAGGGAACTTTCTACTGCTATCAAAGCCTTCATTGTCAATGAATCTCTTTCAAAGGGCTGTGGCGCTATGTCGTACCGCTTCTGGCATTCCAACCACGACTCGCTTTCCCTGTCCTGTCATTTTTCTCGTTGCCCGCA
>JABCKH010000526.1:0-12931 GCA_018851285.1 Lyophyllum semitale | reverse complement strand
AAACCACCCTCATCGTCGCAAACATGTTGTGCGGTAATTACTGTAGTTTGTTTGCAAACATTTGACAGTATAGCCTGACCCATGATTACTGAGCAGGACGTCGCTTTAGGGTTATCCAAACGATTCCAGGAAAATGAGGCTTACTGATGTAGAAAATGAAACCTATGGAGCCCTTGAGTTTTTCGAGATGAGAATTGTGCATGGAATGCATACCGTCACGGAAGATGATGACTGCAAGTTTAGAGCGGTACTTGGTGTTGAATCCGAGTTCTCCGACTTGGAACATAATTTAACCAGTAAGATAGAAGTCATATCTGCGTACACTAAACACGTACTGTTTGAGAGGAGC
This sequence comes from Lyophyllum semitale, assembly GCA_018851285.1. NCBI lineage: Eukaryota > Fungi > Basidiomycota > Agaricomycetes > Agaricales > Lyophyllaceae > Lyophyllum > Lyophyllum semitale. The sequence continues at coordinate 12,582 of JABCKH010000526.1, read as the reverse complement.
TTCCAGGCGGTGAGAATGAATATCACTGCGGATTCGGGTAAGGGAAATGGACGAGAAGAAGTGTGGAGGGCACATACGGGTTTCGCACACGAAGAATGGAATCCAAAAGGCTATCAACAATTGGCGACAGAGCCAATGCGCGCATCTCGGCGCTAGGCATCCGACCATCGTTGGCAAAACATTAGTGGGAGGAACTAGATGCTATTGTGTTGAACATGAGCACCGCCTTGATGAGGGGCGTGTACCTACAAACTAGCAAGTGCTTTAACATATAGCCGATTGTTGCAATCATAGTCGTCACAGCGGCCTGAGGGGAAAGAGGTCGCGAATGAACACAGGGAAGGATAAGTCCATTACACCCACAATACATAAGAAGACGAGCAAGCCAAGAAGAACGTTGTTCCGAAATAATGCATGGGTGCGTAGAATGAGGATGACTGGAGGGGTTTAGAAGGAGCACGTAAAATCGGAGTACAACGCACATTCCACCGTTCCGAAAGACAATATTCCTAGAATATAAGGCGGAAAGAACGCATGCTTGCAGCTGCAGGATGCAGATATCAGTGGCATAGAGACTAGGCGGATGGTATTTCGTGCTCACAACTGTATGCACCGATCGGTTACTCATAAGTTTAACACGCAAACTTGTTGTACTCACAGCTACCGAAGGGTCTAGGGACAATTGATCTGCCGGGTTGCAACTGTTTAGTCAGAAATCACAAGGTAAATTCATGTCCTTACAGTATAGATCGAAGGAAAATAGTACAGGCGGTACATAGCGGTTCTGTAAGAAGCATGAATAGTCAATGAAGCGAACGGAGAGACGAAGTATGAAATACTAACAACGAGAAACAAGTATTTTCCAAGCGATCGCCTTGCAGCCCATACACGAGCGACCTACGTCAAAAGTCAGCAGTTCATCACTTACAAGTAAGAAAGTTCTGTACTTCATGGTCAAAAGTTAAGATGATATCGAAGATGAGAATGACCAGCGCTGCGACTGAAGAGTCGATTTCAAGTTAACGTCAGACGTTGATAGCCGAATAGTGAGGCACGTTCACCGTATGTGTACTGCGCGCAATGTGAGTGACATATGAATCCCTAAAATGAAAGGCGGCGACGGCCTACCTTCGTTGCTTTGAGGTTTGTCAACGTTGTGTGAAGCGCCTGAAGCGTAGCTTCGGCGGCGGCAGGAGAAGAATCCATAGCGTAGTAGGACTGGGGTATCAGCTACGCTTCAGGTCTCGATAACTCTTCTCTTTATGTATCGTGTTTCGATCTGCGATGCTAAACTTGACCTACACAATGGACACACACCAGACGCTTATGTGTCGAAGAGATCACAGCAAGCTTGTTCATCATGTAGTAAACGCACAAAACGAACTTCCGAGATGCTATGTCGAACCTCTTGCAACGACCACGATCCGAAGTCGACGAACATATTGATAATCAGTAGTATCTACCTAGATATGAGAATATCCCATGTAAGTAGATGATGGGATTCAGATGCTGCCATATTTACAGTGATCAGCCTTGGATCAGTCTGGGATTCGATGGCTTGACGCCAGGCTATGGCGAATGAAGACGTGTGCAAAACAAGACCTTACTAATCCAGACCGTTTGGCAGATACGAACCACGCAAGGCAGGACAGAGAATTGGAACTTGGAAGAAGACATCGGCATTTGCCGGAGTCCTTAAGACTCGAGATAGATCATCTGTGGCAGGTCCAATTCGAGCCAAAAACATCTCATTTCTCCGTTAACATTCTATAGTCCAGTTCGGAACAAGCTCGAGCTGATCAGTGAGGGTGTGATCATGATGCTGATATGTTAGTCTGGGGTACAACATAAGGATAGTGTACTAGGTAGGATTCGCCCAAGCATGCGGCACCCGCCCCGCATGCCCTGCATCTCAACATCTCTCAGTGATGTCCACCAAGAACTGATCGTGAGTTCATAAGCTATGCTCCTAGGTGGTATCTCGGATGAGTAGGAGAATTCGAAACGCGAAGGCAATATCAAACCTTGTAAGACGCGTCAAAGGTATCGAGGGAGAGACCTGCGAGAAGCCGGATGTCAAGCTTTGAGAAAAGATGTATCGCAATAATTCTGTTGAACACCGTTTCAGAATCAAGAGTAGAGAGAAGAAAGCAATCAAGACACATGCCTAATATTCTGCAGGGCTAGGCTCGTTGTGACGATCTGAACCCTTCTCGGAGGGTAGCCATCGCGTGGGTTTGAAGAGGTCAGGTTCAGCGAAATTGGCAGCGTCCCGCTGGAGCACGAATGTTGGAACATGTATCGTAGTTTCGTGCGGGATGAATTCACCGATGACCGTAGTTCCAGGAGCACTGCTACTTCGAGGAAGACCTTCAAACAATAATATTAACATCAAGAAAGTTCAAAGGGGATTATCCTACCTGCTGGCGCAGGAGGCATTATTCTGAGCGCTTTTTGAATGCACGCATTCATGAAAACAGTTTCATGTGCATCCCTAGACGTAACGTTGATGTCCTGTCCATCAACAGGAAATACAGAGTCTATTTCGGCTCTCAAGCGTCCAAGGATCGAACCATCAGTTAGACCATAACGGAAAAGTGTGGTCAAGGAGCTGGCCATGAGTAGAGAAGCATCGGCGGCCGCTTCGCCTTTAGACAACGATGGGTAAGAGGATGTGTGCACAGTGTCGTCATTAAGCTATGGAACGGTGCTCAGCAAGTAATATCAGGACAATGACAGGCGAAGTTGCTTACAATGATGCTCAGAATATCACATCTTCTGGAGCGGAAAGGGTTGTCGCACGCGCTGACTCGACCTTACCGTTCGCAAACTGAAAAATTGTTTTCGAGTTCGATGCTTTGGGTACCATATCGGACATACCTCGTGAAATGTCTCAATGGGGCCCTTCTGTGGAAACAATAGGATGACATCTGTCAACCACGGAACTTGGCCCAAAACTTAGGATGGGGTCAGATGTGATCCTTTGAAGCGAGTCGGTATGCCCCACCTCCGACCACGAGCGCTCCGAGGTTGAGCTGCATGATTTGAATTAGCGCTATCTATGTTATTTCTGCAAATATGAACCGACCATCTTCATCCAATCAGCCGTGTCCTCTCCAGCGACGAGCTTTTCGATGCCTCCCGAGAAACCGGGGTCGCCAATTATATCCTTGTTGGCTCATCAGCCCACAATCCTTAAAGAACTACGGGAACTCGACTCACATCAAGCAGAGGGCAAGCCAATGATGCATATCGATCGACGTGCGGCCCTGTATGGCTGTTACCAGTTGACAAGCTCTTTTTTGCAACGAACATGAGCGGGGCAATCTAGATTGGAGAGAAGCTGAATTACGTTCGCAGCTACGGTATATTAGATTAGCATCTTTGATGAGAAAGCTCTTGTCCAAGGCAATGCAGCGGATAAGTACGTTATGCGACTTATGCAAAGGCGATTTTACCGACCTTCCTGCGACGTGTACAGTGTTGCTGTCTGTCTATGATCGTGAGCTGGAACGCCTAGATACTGTATGTTCAGCAAATACTAGACAAGATTAATGATAGATCTACCTCTGTATGACGATGCTCGAGGAAGATTGAGATATATGGGCTTCACCGCGTCAGGGCTTTTCACCGACAGCTCGTTAGGACCTTGGAGGAGTTTAGACTTGAAGTATAAGGAATCGAAAGTGAAATGTCATACCAACGCAAACCCATGGCCCCAATTCCTCATGAAGCCTGGCGTCATGAGTTAACTGTTTGTTAACGGACGACAGAGATCGCGTCAATACCTCTGGAGAACAGCGTAGCGTGTACCCATAAGATCGTGGTATGCTATATACCACTTGGTAGCCTTCGCCATAACAGGTCCCGGGAAACGAGCCAGAGGATGACGCGAAGATAGACGATATTCCAGCGTCAGAAAAGAGAGGAAAATAAGATATATTGACAGTTGACAAGAGACGGAAGGCACCACACGCGCAAGGTCCGCCTCGACCAGTGTGAGATCATGTGCAGCGTGGATGGATGTCACAGCTATACAAACGGCCAGGAATTTGAAGATGCGTGGCTCGTGCGTTTTGAACCATAGAGAGGATACCTAGAAATATGTCAGCGTCTCGGCTGTTCAGCTTTGTGAAACCGAGGTCGTTGTTAAAATGTACATTCCAAGACAAGCTATTTTGAGGTTGACAAACATGGCAGTGAATTTGGGGAATCAAGCTAGACCTGATAATCCAGGAGCTCGGCGCTTGGTACTGCTATAAGTAATTCCAAGTGATTTAGTTCCTCGCATTCTCCGCAGAGGAATGGCAGATGGTGCTGGAACAACAGTCGACGATCACCAAGAATAAGATCAAAGACATTTACAGATACATTAGACATGTTCACAAAGGCGCTCTGTCGTGATGTGTCCTGATGGTTTGAGGCTGCGAGTTGAAAGGAGACGATATCATCAAATTGCCGAGATTGGCAATGAACGGCGGATGAACCGGACCGGAAAGTCCCGCTGCTGTTCAGTCCTGATCATCTTCACGAGAACCGCCATGACTGGCAAACGAGAACGAACAACTTTCAGTACAGTATGGTACGAAGGGGCGGTGCACAGAGAAAAACATAATCTCCATATCAAACATGAGATATCTGACTTCTCTCTTTACCTATAAGCCGTGTGACGGTCTTCATGATATCTCACCTCAGATATGTTCCTCATGACTGACTACCTCTATTGGGTAGGTATCGCGTCTGCCGGAATAGTGAGTCGATCTTTTCAAACCTCCGAAAATTCTTTGATATATTTTCCAGATATTTCATCAACGTTACAGGCACCATGAGCCGACTCTGACGCGTTTTGTTTTGGAGACGCTTGTCCTCTGCGCTGGTGCCAATATCGCCTGGATGATCAAGGCCTCCGACCTGACACTCTACAATGCTTTCCTGACCTTTTGCTTTATAACAATTGGCTACCTTTTTTCCCTTTGCATCTCCATCCTCGTCTATCGACATGCCCCTTTCCACCCACTTTCGACATTTCCTGGACCTTCTCTTGCCATCACAACCAAGTGGTGGATGGTTCATCGCATTCTAATCAACGGAGGAAGACATAAAAAGCTTCAAGAGTATGTAATACTCGTTTCTGCATTTATCACGGCTTGTCTCGCTAATCGATCTCAATGCAGGTTGCATGCTGCACATGGTCCATGGGTACGAGTTGGTGAGTCAGCATATTTTTCGACGAAAAAACACTCTGATGTCAATGACTCAAGGGCCAAACGAACTTTCAGTAAATGTGCCCAGCGCAATCAAAGTGATATATGGCCAGCTCAATCGTGGACCGTTTTACGAGGGTACGAGCGACGTCTATTGTTACCTCAAAAACTGTGATTAACGTTCTCATCTAGGCACTCCATCGAATGCCGATACCTTGATAATAGTCACAGACAGGAAGGTTCATTCCCGTAGACGGCAGGTGATTTGTTTTGACATACTGTTCCGCGCTCGCCAAACCTGACGGTTGAGATAGGCGTGGACGAAAACCCTCACCGGAGACACGATGCGATCCTTCATTCCGTTGTTCGAAGTTCTACTGTTCCCTGCTCTTTTCGTTACTCATTCTCTACTAGGCACGCGTACACCAGCTCATGAGCGTCTTCGAATCACAAGCAAGGCATTGTCATCGATCATTGGATCAACCTGTTTTTCATGTCCGTTGTCTCCGTTTTTATATCAGCATCGAAGTCGATAATACTTTATCAACACGGACAGCATGGGCGACATGGGCTTCTCCGGCGGGTTTGAGACAATGGCTGTCGGAAGAGACACCGAAGATTGGTTGAAAATCGTAAGTCTCGTCAGTACAGTCCTTGGGCGTTTCACTCACGTCCTCATAGCTTGTCACTGGTGTCATCTTCGTCAGCTGTGCGTAGCAGTAATTTTCAATCAAACTTCGAGGTCACTTATGAGCTTGTTCAGGTATGGGACAGGTTCCTTGGCTTTGCGATCTGTTCAGATTCCTACCCAAAAGTGGCCGAGACAATCTTTTCAAGCGGTACACACGTCTCGTGAGCTCCTTTCCTCGCGTTTCTGACCAGTCGTAAACAGTTCACGCAAGCCAAGGTTGAAGAAATTCAGAAAACGACCACGAGACGGAGGGACATCCTTGGCATCGTAGTTCGTTATTTTTTTTTTCGCTTCCTTTTCCTTTCTCAAAGTTGACTGATCATTCTCGCCTGACTCCTGACGAGGCCGCAGCGGATGCTTATTTGATCGTCGTTGCGGCCACGGATACCAGCGTGCAGACTGTCATCACGCTACTCCGGTATGTCGCCGTCAACGCCGATTGCGCTTGCCGCCTTCAGGACGAGACTTCCAACGTCATCATCGATGGGAATCTGGACGGCCCGGCACTGTTGGCATTGCCGTACCTGGATGCCTGCATTCAAGAGGCTCTCCGTATCATGCCTCCGGGTCCTTTTGGTACTCACTCTTCCTCTCTAATCACTATGCTATACTTATTCAAACCGGTCAGGACCACCTCGCGCTACAGGGCTTACCGGTGCCGATATATTCGGTACATTTGTGCCACTGGGAACGTCAGTCCATGTACCTGTCTTTGCCATGCATCGCGATCCCAATTTCTTTGGTATTCACGCCGACAAGTACATTCCCGAGCGCTGGCTTGAGGACGAGAGGAAATGGAATCCGGAGCTTGAGCCTTTTGACCTCAGCCTTCATGCCATTCAGTAATGGCTATGGATCATGTGTCGGAAAACAACTCGCGCTCCAGAACATTAAGTACGTCGGTGTAGATATGCTTCGACTATGCATAGATAACTAATAATGGACTTGTTCTAGAATTCTGATTGCCTCGATCCTGCGATCCTTTGACATTCGCCCTGTGGATGGCTTTGATGAGGCCGCCTTTGATGCTTCATATCAAGTAAGACTTCTCGTTCTTGAAATTCCTACTATTTCTAACAATGGAAATTACAGGAATATGGGCTTTGGACTCACGCCCCGCTCAAACTGATGATGACTCCGAGACACAAAGACCAGAGACTCGGGACTCGGTGGACAATATACGGCATCGAACATAGAAGAAACAGATGACTAAGTTCGGAATCGCGATCATTGTTTACTATATGTTATGGCTGAAGGTTGTGTACCCGAGCTTGTCCCAGTGGGGCCCAAACTGAGTACGAGAAACGATCTGAGAAATGCAACCCCAGAATTTGATCGACGTATGGGCGAATCGTAGGTTTACGAGGCCTTGAACCGTTCTAGATATTCCAGAAGCTACTGGAAAACCAAAGGAGCGCCCATTTTAGTAGCGTACTGGCGATATCCCAGTCTGACCACGCGATGTTGATAGCTGTTGACGGGCTCGGTTGTACGGGCCGTTTGAACGGCCCATACCCTCTTCCTTCAACTCCAGATTCAGCCAGTAATTCGCGATCATTTACTCTTTCCTCAATCTTTATCAATGGATCTCTGACCCAGCCTTGCTGTGATGACCTACAACAACATACTCTTTTGCAGATCTCGGTTCCAAGGACCACAGTCTGGATTTCCGAAGGTACTGCTACACTTCTTTTCAATGGGGGAGATCGTCAGCTCCTTATACTCGCACGACGCATATAAATACTTTACCCGATTCCTCTGAACTTCAGGGCGGTGAGTCTTCGCTCCATACCTTGTGATCAAGTTCCATGTGACTCATCAGATATGGCTTCCCAGCTGGATATTCTGGTAGCGTCCCAAACCCTCCCAAACCTCTGGCCTATGGAGATAGGGGTTAAAATCTCCCGACTATCTCCCGGGATCCATAATGCCGATATAAATTGTGCGCTGCTCTGCCTTGACGCGTTTGATATCTAAGTACCTTTTTTACCCACAACTTCTGATCTCAGACACTATGTCGTCGATCGACGCTCCAAAAGTTCAATACCGCCAGCTAGGAAAGTCGGGGCTCAAGGTCTCCGTTCCAATTGTGTGTTGACCGATTTTATCGCGAGCACCGCAAAACCCCTGACCGATCGCCCTTTCCGTAGATTGGTACCATGACATTTGGATCGTCAGAGTGGGCGGTGAGTTCATGATATTTACTGAGAAATCGTCTATCTAGATATTAATGTATGCGGAGGGTTGTAGGGGTGGGTGCTCGGTGAAGAGGAGGCAATTCCGATCCTCCAAGCAGCTTGGGATATAGGGATTAACACAATCGATACTGCTAATGTCTACTCCAATGGTGAATCAGAACGTATCATCGGAAAATGGATGGAGCAGGTATGTTCATCGCCTCTGCATTTTTCGCCAGGAAGGTGTCAATCTGATAGCACCTTTACAGAGCCAAATTCCGCGAGAGCGTCTGATCATTGCATCCAAATGTTTTGGATTGGTTGGGCACCAACTCGGTCAACGCACAAGTACAATGCCCGAACTCATGACGCAGCGTGACCACATCAACCAGACTGGGCTGTCGCGCGCCGCTATCTTCAATGCCGTCGATGCCTCGCTTGCACGGCTGAAGACGACTTATATCGATCTATTCCAGATCCACCGCTTCGACCCTAACGTACCCGTCGAGGAGACTATGAAAGCTCTGCACGACCTCGTTGAGAACGGCAAAGTACGCTACATCGGCGCGAGCAGCATGCGCACTTGGCAATTCGCGCTGATGAATGAGGTGGCTGAGAAGAAGGGTTGGACGAAGTTCGTGAGCATGCAGAATGAGTACTCGTTGCTTTACCGTGAGGAGGTATGTCTTCAACCTAATATGCTTCTTCGGTGACTTATATGCTATGGTATAGGAACGGGAGATGAACGCGTACTGCAATTTCCATGGCATTGGACTCATACCCTGGGCCCCCCTCTTTGACGGAATCCTTGCTCGACCCCTGGATACTGAGACCAAACGCACCACCACTTCCAAAGGCACGATCTTCGAGCGCAAGCTCACCGAAGCAGACCGACAGATCGTTACCCGCGTCGAGGAGATTGCAGCAAAGAAGGACGTTAAGATGGCGCAGGTTGCGATAGCATGGGTCGCGTCGAAGACATCTAGTCCGATCATCGGTGCCAACTCGGTGCAGCGATTGGTAGAGGGCGTGACGACGGATATAGCATTATCAGAAGAAGAGGTGAAATACCTCGAGGAACCGTACGTCGTTCACATGCATCATTTCCCCCCATGTGTTGAAGGGTTTCATTTTCGATAGGTATGAGCCCAAACGTGTCCGAGGTCACGCTTAGGGCGATGTTGGATACTTAGTGCCAGTCTGCTTCGAGGAATTTTAGGCTGCCCATTTACTTCTACCTCTGCGTCTGATTGATCTGAACTGTTCTGAAATCTTTGGAAATGTCATCTTTTTTGACCGAAGACACCAGCCAAAAGTAATCAACGCGTTGTTTGGCTATAACGTCAAGTGCAAATGCTGTCGGCAGCTGAGTGGACAAACATTTTCAGGCAACAAGCAGGCATCTTACTTGTGTCAGTGACTCCGATCCAATATCCACTCAAACGACGCTGCAAGTCTCCTCGTCCAAGTTTAAACTAGACGGTTGCTATCCTGTTCAAAGTGAAGCCCCTTGACCCACCACTTCGCCCCTCGAGTCTGTCCCTTGGTCCCCAGTAGGTACAATCTGCAGACGTGACAGAGAAGCTCTTTCAGAATGTCAAGCAGAAACGCACGACATCGCCAACATGTCTTTGCTAGTGTCCATACGATCTCTAGAGTCTGAAATCTTAAAGGGGTTCATTTTCGAATTCTTCACTTCTACTCAATCATTGTCTTAGCAGTCTTGCGTGGGTTGTAAACATGTTTAGCTCCCCTTAAGCTACATCCTTTCCCCACCGCTGCCAATGACGTCAGATCCCAAGCTGACTTTTTGCTGGGTTGTTGGACTACTTTTGACATCTTTCCATCACCTTCATGGCGTTATTTTCAGTTTTCTTGACGACCGCTGGAGTTAACATGGTAAATCCTACGTTCGCCACAACCACAAAAAGTCCTCTATGGTAAGTAGGTACATGTCAACAACTTGTGGTTCAAGGAAGGCTCATCGCGCGACGTAGTCAGATCCATTCCGGTAACATTCGGTCTCAATGGGAAGCCGAGATAAAGTAGCCAGCCAACTCCCGTTCTAGTCATCTACATCGTATATGACGCAAGAACGCGGGCATACGGGGCCATCCTAGAGTGTTCTGCCGAACGCCCTTGGATACTTATGTATTTTCAGGATATCACGAAAGGTGGATAGATCAACCTGACATTCCACTTCTTTTGTACTCACGACCTGTCGCTTGCCTGTCGCCTGTCGGCGGTACATGAGCTGTCTACATTGACGCCAAAAACGTATGTCGCTCATCGGGATTGGTAATGTCAACTCGTTCCTTGGCCTGTAGAAACCCCGGCATTTGCTGCTCTTGTGCGTTCTTACTTTGCCAGTGAGTAGAATTGCGAACTTCGTTCCTTCACATAAGCGAAAGTCCGGTGGAGTACACCATTCAAACTCACTTATCGATGCCGAGGCCGCTCTAGATCCTGCTGCAGTTGGGAGCAAGCGTTCGGACTCTTGTGGCTTCGACTTGGAAATCTAGGAAAATCTTGTACGCTTTCCCTCGCTCTCTCTAACATCTGTCATTTTAAACGAGTTGTAAGATTACGATCCCCAGCTCAATCGCATTGATTTTTCAGTACCCACTCACTCTTCCATGCGGTCTGGCACATATGTTGTCGGGAATCCAGTCTTGCGTATCCGTTCCTCTCATGAGTGCCCTGCTCGCCGAGACGGGGCGCCACTCTCATCCCAGCATAAAGGACATGAAGTGCGCTGACTGTTTATCAGCACCTATTCTCGATTCCTCTCAGTCAGCAAGCAAAGAAATACGTCCCAAAGGCTGGAAACATGCGCTTCACCAACATTACCATCATCCTCGCAGGTCTCGTTGTCGCTACCATGGGGGTCCCAGTAGAGGTGTCGACGTGTAATTCCACTCGGCCAAGAACAGACAGGGCCTTGACTATCATCCGCACTGAAGGTGAGTCCCATCATAGTCAGTAGGCTCACCAACGTCAATGATGTGGAAACTAGACGCTGCGATTCCTGCGAGTCCCATCTCACAGGCAGTAATATCTGGCGACCATCTATACGTGTCCGGATTCCTGCCTCTCGCGCCGCACACAGGTGCCCTTGTTGGTAAAGACGACGTCGTTGCTCAGACCCATGCCGTGCTCGACAACATCAAGACCATCATCGAGTACGCTGGATCCGATTTGAGGAAGGTTGTGAAAGTCACTGTACGTTTGTCGGAAATCAGTGGGCTTTTCTGAAGCTATGTTTTCCATCACCACAGCTGTATTTCAAGAATATTGACGACTATGCGACTATCAATGGAATTTATGCAGATTTCTTTGGGACGCACAGGCCTGCGAGATCGGCTATAGTGGCAGCAGATATTCCAGTGGGCGCACTAATCGAGGTCGATATGATCGCACGGTACGTGGTGAACTGCATGATTGGGATAAATATGGTTAACTTGAACGGTCCTCGGATCTGCAGGGTATAAGGATTCAACACGACTAGATTATGGTAATTGAGCTTTCTTAGGTGGAGAGAAAACAGCTAGAGTTTGATTAATTAGTAAATGGAGAGCATAAAATCGAGGTTGTACTTGTAGAGAAGAGGAGCAATAGAGGAGTTTGGGTGGTTGTTTAGTCTATACCCCGCATTCGAACTAGTTTTGTTGCGAGACAATGAACATACGCTGTGTAACATGACTGGTCACACTGAATTTGTACGAAAGAACATGAAGTGAACGGCAGCGCGCACCAACGAAGCACTAGACATAACATAGCGACTTCAAGTTCGGAGAAAAATTCTCCATTATTCACCGGATTACGTAATGCACCATGAAGTAATTCGACACCCGCCCGGCGTTCGGCCGAACCAATTTATTGCCAGCTCTTCCTCCTCGTTTGTCGTTAATTTAATTTAATGGCTTGCCAGCCTTCACCTCGATCATATATGTGTTGACCATGAGGGTTGATCGACGCGTTCTCTGTGTCAGAACTTGTGCTTGGAAGGTCGGACGCGTTCTCATGTCCAAGTCGTACTCTAGTATGTTGCTTGGTTTATATCCTCTCACACTGCACTGGAAACGGTAACATTTATCGACAGATATCAACTTCGCCATGTCTTCTGTCAAGCGAGGCCTGTCAGCGGCTCTGATGTTCAGTCTGTCACGCAATCCAACATGCTCGAGGAGCGGAGTCCACCTGATGCGGCAGACCTCCGTTGCCGCTACATCGCGTTTTGATTCAGCGCAGCAGAGGCCGATGTATCCTCACATACAATCCTGAGAAAAGCCGCCTCTCATCCTTCTGGTAGTGTTTCGTCTGTCTCAGTCGTCGTAATCGCGGGTTCCAAGGGTAAGGAGCGATTTCGCAGGCCTCTGCGCCCGCTTCTAGAACTTTCCCCACGCGACACGCCAGTCACATGTTGCTTCAACGATGCGTGTTGCGGATCAATCCCATGTGCACAACATCCAGCACTCCCGCCAATTCAGTTGTCCCCGCCGAACCTCGG